>CAUYRH010173188.1:0-27800 GCA_963574655.1 Perodicticus potto | reverse complement strand
ACTCTATCCAGGGTGACAGCTTGAGGCTCTGTCTAAAAAAAAAAAAAAAAATCCTAACCTCCTCCATGGGCTTTTCAGAAAATAAAACACAAGCTCTATCACCATAGGCAGGGGCCCCAGCAGCCCTGCCCCTGACCACATCCCCACATCCCCAGCCTCCTTACTTACCACTGCCTCCAAGGCCATCCTCTCTAACGCCATGCTGCCCTCCCCCACTCACACCCATAGCATCGCCTATTGGTGAAGCTCCTCCAAACTCCAACCCTGAACTCCTCTGCCAAGGTCCAGACCAGGCCTATGGGGACCAATGCCCTTCCTGACCACCTCTACTCCCAACAACTGGGCTCAGCAGAGCTCCATGCTGTGTTCCAGAATAGCAAACAAAGCTGGAGGAGCTTCTCAGTTGGGCCATGAAACCAGAGCAGAGTAGGAGGGGTGCCCCTCATGGGGAGCAGAGTCTGTCTGTGGCTCCCCCTGGCCAGGAGGACAGGGCTGAGGGCCCCAAGAGCTATGCTGGGAAGGACTGAGAGGCCAAGAGCAATGTTGCCTCTAAAGAAGGAGGTTGGCAGGAGCTCCACAGCCAGCACAGGCACCCCTCAACACTCAGGAAATTGAATCAAAAACAAATGCACTGATGTAAACTGTTCTCCAAAATGGTCTGCTGATGCCTGTTTACAAAACACAGCCGTGACTTAGCATTCTCAGGAGACAAGATAATTAAACAGAAAACAAGTTATATTTATTCATGTTCTTTCAAGCCCCTGTGGCTTTTCCCTTTGCCGACATGAAACACAGTCCGCCACTCAGAGAGAGCGTGGCCCATGCTGCAGGGTGGAGGTGGGGCAGGGGACACCAGGGGTGGGGGTAGCTTTGTGTCTGGCTTCTGCTGGTGCTCAAGCTGCCTGCTGGACACTGGACACCCCAGGAAGCTTGGGGACAGAGGCCTGGACAGGAAAGATTTCCATGCATTCTGCTTCCTCAGACAAGGGTTTTTAGCAGCATAGCGCCGTAGTTTAGAAACCACCTTCAAATCTTGTTCATGGACAAGACCGTGAAAGTGATTCCAGATCAAATGCCTTGGAAAGGTTTAGAAGGTCCTCATCAAGACAAAGACATCCCTCAGGGCTGCTCAGGGGTCCCTAGGCCTCCCCTCCCAGCTTCAGATAAGCATACCTCATCATGCAAGGGAATAACCCAGGTGCACGGGAGCTGTTCCCGACACCCCATTTCCTCTGCCCCTCATCTGATCCGTTTCCCAGCTTGTCCCTTCGTCTTCTCTTCATCTCCACAGTCATCACCCAGCTGTCCCCGAGCTGTGGCCTCTGCCTCCGACATGGTGTCTTCACATTCTTTGCTCGGCCACTCGACTCCATCATCACACGACAACCAGAGCGAGCCTTTGAGCATGCAAATCAGATCACGTGCTTCCATGACTTAAAATCCTCCTGAGCACTTTCCATCGCCTTCTATTAAAACTGTAAGCTCTTTCCTTCTCTCTGCCTGCCACCGGCTACTTCCTGCCTCTCTGGCTGCACCTGCCCCATGCTGCCCCTGCCTCCCGCCCTGTGCTCCAGCCACGCCGGTCTTCTCCAGTTCCCAGGCACTCGAAGCCCCCATCCTGCCTCAGGGCCTTTGCAGGAGCCGCTTCCTCTAATGAGAGTGCCCTTACCCCCATTCTGGGCATGACAGGTTTCTTCTCATCTTAAAGCTCTCCACTTAAGTATTTCCTATTCAGAGAGCCTTTCTCCACCACCACACCCGCATCTTAATAGGTAGGCCTCCCCGGCTGTTCCCTCTCTTGGTATTCTCTCGTCCTCTTCTTTCCGTCTGTGGTGCTTATTATACTGTATAATTTTTGCACACTCTCTCCCAGCCTGCTCTGAGACACCCCCCCTTCCCTTAGGTCAGCAGTTTGGACACCGTCGTAGTAGACACAGCTGTGGGGTGAGGCAGTGAGCTCCCTGTACAGAACATTCTGGGGATTGCAGCAGAAGTTGAATCTCTTCTTGTTAGAAGATTCTCAGGAGGTTCCTGACCTGGACAACTTGGCCTCCCCCAAGGTCCCTTCCGCATCTCATTACAAGTTCTTCGGTGGAAATACACTTACTTGTATTTCTTTCCCCTCTGAGGGGGTGTATTAGCTAATCAACGCCAGCTACTGTAGAAACCCCCAAATCTCAGTAGTGTGCCCAGTAAAGCCCAATTTCTCGCCCTCATCAAATCTGACGGAGTCGGGCAGCTCTCCTTAAAGAACATCGGGCCGTGTTCTTGCTCTCACTAAACTCATGACCACATGGTTTCCAAGGGTGGGGAGTAGGGGGCAGGATGTTGACTGTGTTGGGGCTCCCTAGAGAAATGAAACAGTAGAATATGCATAGGGATACATAGATACAAAGAGATTTATTATAAAGAATGGACCCCCTTGACTATGGAAGCAGACAAGTCCCCAGATCTTTTCCCGGGGCAAGCTAGAGAGCCAGGAGGAGACCCTGGGGAGCTGATACCTGCAGATTCGAGACCCAGAAAGAGCCAAAGTTTTAGTTCAAGTCCAAAGGCAGGAATAGACTGACGTGGCAGCCCAAGCACCCAAGCAGGAGGGGTTCCCTGTTACGCAGGCTTTTTATTCTATTCAGATCTTCAGCTGACTGGATGACGCCAACCCACGTTAGGAAGGAAGACCCGCTGTATTCAGTCCACTGACCTAAACATTGGACTCATCCCCAACCACCCTCAATGACACCCCCAGAATAATGTTTGAACAAACATTTGGGCGCCCTGTGGCCCACTCAAGATTACACATAAAATTAACCATCACAGTGACAGGGGGTGCGTAGCCAGGTACATTCACCTCCCGTCAATCAGACCCATGGCCCCATCCTGGCCCCAGGAGCAGCTGGGATGCTCTAACTGCCCACTCCTCCTCACACGGCATTCACCTTGACGTTTAGTTTTCCCAAAGCTAAAAAGGCTTATTGGCCAGAGGAGGGAAAATAGAGCCCCAGAGCTCAGAAGGGTGCCTGGTAACCTTGCAAACAAGAACCCAGCTGTGTGTGTCTGTCCCCACTGTGTCCAGCACTAAGCACACGGGGAGGGCTCTACCAAGAGAGGGTAACCAAGATCTATAGGAGTCAGGGGCTCTTGACCGAGGGACTATGGACAGGCCCAGGTCTCTGCTCTCCCTTCCCATTTAACACTTGTCTTCCCTGCTGAGCTGGGAGCTCCAGATTGACAGACGCTGAGACTATTTGCTTGCCAGTACCTTCTCACTCTATCCTGGCTCCTAGTACATGCTCAGTAAATAATTGTTGAATGAGTACTACCCTAATTGCTCACTTGCTTAAAACTACTTATTAAGTCCCTTCTGTATGCTAGGCATTGCATTAGGTGCTAGGGAAACAAAAGAAATAAGACAGATAGAGTCTCGGTCTTATGCAGCTTTCAAAGGTGTTTGTTTATCCCAGAGCGCAGAACTTGACAACTAAGCTGTAGTAAAGGTTGAACTAACACCAAGTAACATAAGCCAACTGAAATAGTAAATTCCCCATAGATCTGAGAGTAACTAATAAGTTTATTGCCATCCTCACAATGAGGCAAGAGGAAATATGACAACCACAGAGATACTGAATCAGATTGTGCATAAAGAAACATAAAAGAGGTTTGAGACAGGTGCGGTGTCCTCCTGTGTGGCTTTGGAACAAATGTGGCTAGTGCAGAGGAACAAGCACAGGCTGCACGCATCTTAGTGCACAAAATA
This sequence comes from Perodicticus potto, assembly GCA_963574655.1. NCBI lineage: Eukaryota > Metazoa > Chordata > Mammalia > Primates > Lorisidae > Perodicticus > Perodicticus potto. Next base: position 24,046 of record CAUYRH010173188.1, on the reverse strand, counting down.
TGCACCCAGGCATCCTGCTCTGGCCTCCCACCTGCAAAGTTAGCAAGTGTTTGAAAGGGGCCCAGAAGCCGGGCACAGTGGTACATGCCTGTAATCCCAGCACTCTCGGAGGCTGAGACAGGAGGATCACTTGAGGCCAGGAAGTTGAGACCAGCCTGAGCAAAAACAAGACACCGTCTCTACCAAAAACAGCAAAACTAGCCAAGCGTTTATCGCGGGCACCTGTAGTCCCAACTACTTAGGAGGCTAAGGCAAGAGGATGGCTTGAGCCCAGGAGTCTGAGGTTGCAGTGAGCTACAATGATGCCGTGGCACTCCAGCCTAGGGCAACAGAGTGAGACTCTGTCTTAAGGGGAACAAGAAAAAGAAAAAGAAAGGAGCCAGAGTGACAACCTTTTGTGGAGAAAACAGGAGACAAAAAGCACACGCACATCCCCACCCGCCCCACGCAGCTCATGGTCCCACCAGGCCAGCCAAAGCAGCTCCACTCTGTCAACACAAGAAGTTGAAGTCCCCCGCTCCAGGAGATGTTGGCACACTGCCCATCCCCTATTTGCTGAGGACACATTGGGCACACACTGCCCACTACCTTGGTTTCTGTCGCCCACTCAGGAACTTCACAGTGCGACTCTGTCACAGGGACAAGACCAGATCAATGGAGTCTGTCATTCAGTTCTAACATCTTTGGTGGCTCCCAGGGCAATTGAGGGGTTCATTCCAGGGAGCAGAACTTGATAAAGCACATTAATTTCCAAGGACAGTGTGAGAAGAGCTGCAGCTACAGAGATGTGTCTAAGCTCCTGGCCTTTCTCTCCAAATTGCCCCAATTCCCAGGCCGGCCCCTGAGCCTGGGTTTGCCCTTCAAGCCTCAGTCAAAAATACTGATGTACAAAGCAGATTGATTGAGCTTTTGACAGGGTCTTTTCACCAACAACCTCGTTCAAAAAATGACAAATGTCCAGGTAGGAATGTGTTCCATTAGTGTGTTTCTGACATAGGAAAACTAACACCAACTTGACAAGAATTTGAGAAATTTAATTTCTATTGCTGCGAAGCACCAGAATCCTGTTTGAGAGGGTGCTGATGGGTTTATGAGTGTCTCATCGAGTTCAAGTCAGTGTGAGAAATAGCGCCTGAAATTAAGGGAAAGCTGTAATAGGAAATAAACCCAATTCTCCAATGACTTTATAGGGGCCTGCTTTCTGGAAGGATGTTTGTTAGCCTGCTTACGGTAAGCCCATTAATTCCCTGTGACCACTCCTTCTCTCCAAGCTCCAAGTGTGCAGGGAGAAACTTGAGAACTGGTGTTTACAACCCCTTGTATCTGGAAAACCCAGGGTGTGTTAGTGCTCTGGTTTGGAGAGCATAAAGAGAGGTGTCTTGGCCTTCAGCCCACCCACTGTGTGCCAGGTACCGTGCTAGGCACCAGAGTACCAACAGCTCTGTCTGGGATCCCCGTGCAGGATACAGCTGGTGACTCAGGAATGCCTGTCTTAGGTTAACAAGTCCATACTGACTTGACAATCATTGCAGTGTGACCCATGCCTCCTCATCCCAGGGAGAAGCAAAGGGAAGCCTAGTGATGTCAGAAGGCCTGACACACAGGGAGATGGGGAACCCTAACTGTGAGAACTGCCCAACTTGCAAAGCATCTTTCTTTTGCCAGTTCTCCCAGCAGGGCATCTGTCACTCTGTGGGCACCAACCTCTGCCCAGTAATACTCAACCCCTAGCCCAGCCCCCTCTTTCCAGGGGTACCAGCCTCTTTATACAAATTCATTCTCACCCCAGACATTAACCTCTGGCCACTAGCACCTGGGTCTTACCCTTGCCGTACAGGTGTGCCTGTGGCATGGATGTGGTTGGGTAGATGTGTGACCACCAAACACTAGGCGGGGCCCTCCCCATCATGATGTGGGGGCTTGATAGGACTGTACGGCCCCTCAGCTGGGCCACAGCACCACCAATAACTCCTCCCTGTGAAAGCTACCCCCATCACTCTCCAGAGCAGGCGTCCTCAAACTTTTTAAACAAGGGGCCAATTCACTGTCCCTCAGACCATTGGAGGGCTGGACTATAGTTTAAAAAAAAAAGAACTATGAAAAAATTCCTATGGACACTGCATATATCTTATTTTGAAGCAAAAAACAAAACAGGAACAAATACAATTCACACCAAAGCATGCAGCCCGCGGGCCATAGTTTGAGGACCCCTGCTCCAGAGAAAGGGCAGCAGTGGGGACAAGACTGCAGTAACCAGATCTGGCTTCAGTTCTGAGGGTCCTTACTCTTTTCAGATGGGATTCCAGCTGTCTGCCCTGCTTGTGCCCAATGTTCTGGCTTCCAGATAGGGTCATGGTGGGGATGGAGGGAAGAGAAGGGGTCCTCTCTCATTCCTATGGTGTTGATCGGCCCAACACACCTTTTCTGGTAGATGTTTGACCCCACCCCAACCACCTGGCACTTGGCCATAGAGGTGGCCACATGGCACAGGCCTAATGGGTCAGTCACTACTCTGAGTGCACAATATTTGAAGCACTTGGCTGCAGTGATTGCTTCCAGAAAGAACCCAGGAGCCATGCTGGCCAGAGTCCACACCTCCACAATTTTTCCAGGGCTCTCAGGAGACATCTGGTCTCTTTCTTTGAAATCCCACATACAGGGACAATCCACATATGGGACACCACTGGATATCTTGCAACCACGTAGAGGATTCCACTGTTTAGGGTCCTCAATGCCTGGAGCCTTCTCTGCTCCCCCACCTCCCCTCCACCCTGGGTTTCTCATTATGGGAGCTGAATAATCTTCCTTCTCTTTTTCCTAAGCTAGTTGAGCATTTCTGAGAGTTTCTGTTACTCAAGCCTAATCAAGCCTTAAAAAGTCCTAACAAATTCACCAGGACAGTCTCTTTCAATCTTCTTCACCTAATATCTAAGTGTATCCTGATGTTAAAACTTCGGGGTTCCAGAATATCCCATGAGGTCATCTTGGAAGTGGGGGCCAGAAGTACAAGGAGCTCAGAACAGACAAGCGGAAGGTGCCAAGCAGGCACATGATGAGACCAGAAAACGCAAATGGGATGGACCTGCTGGCACTGCGATAAATAATGCTGGAGGCAAAGCGGGGGCAAGACCAGGGATTGGTCTGAATTCTACATGTGACTCTGCGGGCAATGGGGAGCCACTGATGGCTTTTGAGCAGGGCTGGGACATACCTTGTTCTGAAGGTGGCAACAAGGCAGCAGGGCAAACTGGAGGAGTGACCACCCAGAGGCTGTGGTGGGCCTGGGATAGAAAAGAGGGGAGGGCTCAGGGGTGCCAGGAGGGAAGTCTCTATGGAACTTGAAACTCTTGGTGCCACCTTTTGAGGTGTCACATTTACCATAACTGGTAAATAGGCCAAGAACAGAGGCAGATGGCGCTTGGGGGCAAGGGAAGGCGTAGCAGGCAGCACTGCAGGGCTGAGGGGGGTCCCTGGCGATATCCGTCTGGAATAATCCACTCAAGACTTCCAGAACCTAAAAGTGAGATGGGCCCCAAAGCCTTCCTCACCCAGTCCCTCATTGTATCATGTCCAAGCTGAGGCCCAGGCCCAGGCCACCCCACTGGTCAGCAACAGAGCCAGACCCGAAGGCCAGGTGTCCCCCCACCCCCGTTCAGTCCTAGTCTTGCCACTTAGCGAGGAGGAAGGCCTGCCTGGGGAGGGCTTGTCCCCCGTAAATAACTGGGAGCGAGGGCGGAAGGAGAGTGCCCAGGGGCCATAAATCTCTTCAGAATTTTAAAAGGAGCTGGGGAATATTGACACGAATTGAATTCAATAAAACATTCATTTAATTAAACTTTAAGTGATCCAAATATTTGCTGTTTGGTTAATATTTGTGTAGCTGACAGGAGGAGAGTTGCGATGGTTCCGTCAGGATTCACGCATCCTAATTTCGCGGGAGTTTCTCCTGCGCTAAGTGCGCCTCCTCATACATACAAACAATCGGGGATGTGCTCAGTGGAGAGGCAGCAAGCAGGTGTCCTAGCCAGCGGGGCACTGCTGGGACACCAAGGGCTGCCATCTCCCACTTGGGGTTTTAGCCCCAGGTTATAGGCTTTTTCTAAAACTGCTTGGAGAATATAACTTTGGGGTCACATGGAGGAGGGGGATCCTACCTTTCACATAGGTCCTGCATTCCAATGAGGGGCCGTGCTCCTAGCCTGGTATTTAGGAGCCCTGGAGATCCCGGCCTCCCAGACTGCCTCAACCTCCCCACTGCCTGCACTCCCCCTTCTGTCTACCCAGACCCCTCCCATCTTGTAAGGCAGAGTTCTCAGGGTACCACAGAACCTTCTGGGATGCTTGCTAAAATCTAGAAGCCCACCTGGCCCACCAGAGAGTCTATCTCAGCCTGGGACAGAGGGGCAGGAACCTAAGTTTTAATCACCCACCCTGGGATGTATGATTCAGGTAGCTGGGGAAGCAAACCTGAAATCAGAGCTCGAGCCGGAGGAAAGCCTGCCTCCTCCCAGAGGCCCTCCCTGGCTGCACACTTGGTCTTCTCCTTCTAGTCTGACCAGAGCTCAGACATGCAGCAAAAATGAGGGTTCTTTTTATAACTAACCTGACTTCTTCAGAGCCCATCCACCCCCTAAACTGGGAGAAAAATGCAACTGCTCAATCCATTGTAAAGCTCAATCCCAGTGGACAATTTAATAGTCCCAGTAAGTGACACTCTGTCTACAAAGTGCCCCTTGTCTGCAGCTTCCTCCCCACGCCTCCCAGCTGGGTTCTGAGTGTGCACAAAGCCACATAGTGTTCCTGCTCCTTCTGGTTGCCCTGTCGGCTGTGCTCAGCCCTCGATGTGCTCTTGGTCTGGGCTCATAGCCTGGTGGGGTGTGGAGTCAGGACGCTGCCCTAAGCAGGGCCTCCTGCAGCCCCCCTCGAGGTCTTAGGCACTTCCCTCTGGCCCTCGTCTGGCAGCCAGAGGCAATAAGGTGTCAGGGACCAAAGGGACTCCAGCTGCCCAGACTCATTTAGTTTCCCCAGGTTGGGGGAGCAGTATCCTTTTAGAACCCCCATCTCGCTTCTTCTCATCGACACACCAGTGGTCTCCCAGAGCTTCCAGAGCATGGAGCCTTGTGGCCAAAGGGAGTCCCCTATATACTCAGGGAGTACTCAGGGGGCCTAGGTCCTAGGGCCCACATGGGACAGTGAGAGCTAAACAATTTTAGCAAATTCTTGTTCTTTCTCTCTCTCCCCTCTCCGAAGCCTAGGTCTTGCTACTGAGAGTTAATGCCTTCTCTCTCCTGCCCTGAGCAATAAGCCTCATGACTCAGAGGTGGGAGGGCAGTGAGCAGAACGTGATTTAAGAGAGAACTTGAAATGCATCACTTTAATGTTTGTAAAATATTATGCCGGTTGCGTCTACATCAATCACTTGGTGCTTATCTTTCCTCTCGAGGGCTCCTTCACCGCGAGTCACATTTTTCCTGTGTGTGACTGCCCCCTCCCCCCTGGCCTGTTGGCTCTCTTACTTCTTTCTTTCATTTTTTCCATTTTTCATCTGTCCATCCCACAGCCCTGATGAAGCACCTAGTATAGATAGTGTTCATCTCTGTGAGCCCAGGGCCAGGCCGCTAAGTGTTTGGTGGGGAAGAGGGGGTTCTGCTGCTCAGGGTCTGACCTTAGGCCCCCTGCTTTAGATTCAGGGCCTCTGCAGTACACTGCACCTGTGGCTATTTTCTCCCCTCCAACCCCCAGGAGCCTGCAGGAGGGTGCAGGCCGCAGTAGTGCTGCAGCCTGGTCGCAGCTCACGAGTGCCAGTTGAGCTGGATTAACTCAGCTTCCACCTCTGTGCTTTGCTCTAGAGCTTTGGGGGAGCACACATGTCAGGCCCCCCAGGTCCCAATAGAAGAGCAGAAGGAGTGAATATGGTTCCCAGCATTATTGCTGGCATCCCAGAATAGACACAGACCCCCAGAGCCGGCCTGACAGCTCATGCTGCCGCTGGCTGCTGCCCAAGCCCCCTGAGTGGCAGGTTTGGAAGAAGAGCAAGGGGGAGCCAGTCCCCTCAGCAGGCTGGTGACTCTCCTCCAGCCTGATCTCATTTGGGCATTTGAGCAGCCTGAGTTTAATTTTTTTCATAAATCTGGAGAATTTCAAAAAGCTTGTGACTGCAAGGAAATATTTTCGACCCTTCCCATTTGCTTGAAAAATGATCAGTCATAATGCCAGTTTTCAAGAGTAAAATGGCAAAGATTAATAATTTCTGCAGCCTGAAGTACACTTGAAAAAATTAAAGGCTACAGTGCATGGTCGCAGAACAGAAATCCAAATCCTCCAAATTCAGAGAATCCTCAGACAGAAACAAACCTTCAAAGGTCAGCCAGTGCATTCCCCAGACTTCAGACAGTACAACCTTTAAATTGCCCCCATATTTATAAGAAGCCCGTCAGCTCCCTCAGCAGACCTTGACCAAAGTTAGCGAGGCCCCAACTTCGGCAGGTTGGGGGGAGAGCCGAGCAGGGCTCTGGGCTCCCTGGTCTCTGTGTGATGGTCCTGTGCCATTGTCAGCCCACATTCTTGGCTCTACTCACAAATCTATGGCCCAGATGGTCTCCTGCACTTTAGCTGTGGTTCCTGATCTGTTTTGACACACAGAGCCTTTCAAGCAGTTGACATAAGTTGCATCCCCTCTCACTCAAGTATCTGTTTCTACATTTAGTCAGGGAGCTATGAAGCCCGCCTGGGCCCCAAACTTGGTAAACCTGTGGCCATTTGCCTTGAGTTGAGACTCCACTCCCTGGCCCAAACCTGACTGCCTCCTTCTTTCTCTTTGCAGAGGTGGTTCAGCTCAGCCTCGCCCCTGAGGACAGGGTCAGCATGACCACAGTGACCGTGGGGCTGAGCACAGTGCTGACCTGTGCTGTCCGTGGAGATCTGAGGCCACCAATCGTCTGGAAACGCAACGGACTTACCTTGAACTTCTTGTACTTGGAAGACATCAATGTAAGTCACCTGGAACTTATCCTGACTTAAGTACACCTCCTGGGTACACCTCACAAGTCACAGCATGGCAGGGGCAGGGCCAGAGGGCTTTGTTCTAACATCCCAAGTTTAGTGCCTCCTCAGCCTATTGTCAGCCTGGAACTCCAGGTTCCACCATGGCAGAGAATAGGATGAATGGTGGCCTTCAGCCTGGCACCATGGCCAGGCTAAGGAAGGGAGTACGGTGCAGGTGGGGCAGGCAGGGCAGGGGGTCTCTGACTGGAGTCTTCAGTCACGAAGGCCCAGAGGTCACCCTGGAATGGGCTGTGGGGAGGAGTGGGCCATGTGGGCTTCCCCACAGCTCGGGGAGCTGGACTATAGGCCAGCAGAGAGCATAGACAAGCAGGAGGCTCCAGAACAGGGAAGAAAACTGGTTGGGGCCCCTGGGGAGAAGGCTTCAGACCCTGAGGCTGGATGCAGAGGAAAGGATGGTCCCATAGAGGGCAGAGGTGAGCTGCTGGGTGGGGTCAGCTGGAAGGCAGGTGTGAGGTGAGGTGGAGGGAAACCAAGGAAGGCAACAGGGAGCCTGTCACGGGGAGCTTCTCTGCTGGGTGAGGGGGTGAGGGTTGAGTTAAGTGGCACTGCATGGAAGAATAGAGCAGTGGAACTCGGGAGGCCCAACATGGCCACCAGGGGTACTTCTGTTCTCTGCGGAACCAGGCAGCCGGGGCTGGAGTCCCAACCTCACCTGTGTCAGCTTTGTGACTTTGAGTAATTTCTTAACCTGCTGATCCTCGATGAATTAATCCATAAGAAAAGCAACATAAATAGGCCTTATCGTCTTTTAAACTTGAAGAAACGGAATAATTCAAGTGTATTTATTAGTCTGGGTTTGGCATAAGATGTGCTATAGCTTCCCAGAAGTTCATGTGAGAAGACAGAGTGATATCACCCATGTAGCGAGCTGCCAGGACAGCTGACTGGTCTTGGGCTACAGTGACGGGAATAGAATTTTCAGGCTCGGACAGTTTAGCTGTTCCACAATGGAATGCCTGCCCCAGAAAAGAAAGCCCTGTGGAATGAGTAGTCAGTTCCTGCAAATATCTCGAGGGTAGTGAACTAGGGGCTGGGGCACAGGGAGGTGAGCTGGACTGAGTGACCCCATATGTTGGACTAATACAAAGGTCCGAGGTGCACCACAAAGGACAGCAATTATAGCTTCTCAGATGGAACATCATTCCAGCCATTAAACCTACTCCACAGTGGAGTGAACCACTACAGGAGGTAGGGGACTCCTTGTCCCTAGGGGCATGCAAGCTCAAGCAGGGACTAAGGCAGCTAAAGCCCATGACCTTGAAGGTCCCTCCAATTCTGAGGAGAAAGGCCCGGCATGAAATGTGGCAAGAGCCACCAAAGTTGGGACTGTGATACTCTCTAGGGCCTTTAGCTGTGCTCCAGAGACCATGGGGGAAGCAGATGGGAAGAGGGGGCCATTCTGGAGCCTCTAGCTGGGCAGAGTAGTACCTTTCCCCTCCTCGTCATACTGGGCAGTATCGTGTCTTTGATTTCCCCACTGTGCTGTGCATAGGCAGTACCTCATATGTCCTGGAATGTCAGTGTAGCACCACCCTGGTGGGTGCAGGCTGGACAGATGCTGGATAGGCAGAGTCCATCTGGGCCTGAGATTGCCAGGACCTCATTGAGAACTTAGCAAGAAAAGGCAGTGCCATGTTTGCAAAAACTAGGGGGAGTGTTTGTATGGATGTGTGGGGGTGCACAAGTTTGTGTGTGCAAAGGCTGTTGAGGTGGGGTGTCAGCTTTTTAAAATGTCTGGCCAGTAGTGATTGATTCAGTGCTAGAACAGGTCAGCCTGTGTCTGTTGGAGCATTCATGAGCTGTGCTTGGTGCCCTACTTAAAGACATCAGAAATAAAAGCAGAGGCAAAACTCCTCTTAATGTACTTGCCATCAGTTAATTAAATTACTTTGAGTATTTCTCTCCTCCCTCAAATATGCCTCCAGCACCAACTCAATTGCATTTCTACTTTTCACAATAAGGTTAGCAATTCTGGTAATTGCGGGTACAACCAGAGATTAATGGCCCCTCATTACCTGCCAGGATACACTGGCTGCTGGTGGTTGAGTCAGTAAACCACAAATAGGCAGGATTGTGTGCTTCGCAGACCCCCCATGTGAGGGTGCAGACCAGAGCCAGTGCACACGGGCGCCTGCCTGATGCGTGCAAACTCACAGAAAGCACACCTGCCACCCCCCTCCCCAGGGAGGAGGCAGCACAGCCTCAGTTACAAGCCAAAGAATCTTACAAAGTTGCTAGCTGAGTAACCTTGACCTCTCTAAGCCTCAGTTTCCTCTTCTGTGAAATGGGAATAAATAATAGTATCTACCTCACAGGGTTATAATGACGAGGAAATGAGAAGATACTTGTAAAGTTCTTAGCATTCAATATTTCATAAATGCTAACAATTACCACTCTCGTTATCATGAGTGCTGTTATTACTTTCGTTAATACCATCGCTGCTGCTGCTAAACAACATTCTCAATGTCTTGTAGCCTGAGCCCCCAGCAAGCAGCCAGCAGCAGCCCAGTGAGGCTCCCCAGTCAAGCAGATGTGACCCTGGTGTACTCCTACTATTTGTAATCAGGGACAGGGCAAACCACCCAAGTCAGCCTCGACCCACCCAGGGACAGAGACACTGACCAGCCACCTCCCACAAACCCACAGTATCCCTGGGCAAGCTATTGAGCTTCTCTGAGCCTATGGAGAAGTGCGGATCACAGTGTCCTTCTTGCACAGAGGCTTTCAGGTGCAACGTGTATGTCGAGCACCCAGCTCGGTGTGTGGCACACAGCAGGTGCTCATAAGTGGTGGCCCCACTCAGGGGACCATGAGGAAAGCATGCCTAGGAGGAGGCCTAGAGCCCCAGTTCTCAATCTATGGGTTGCAACCCACAGGAACTGTATTAAAGGGCCACGGTATTAGGAAAGTTGAGAACCACTGGCCTAGAGCAAGGTCGTGAGGATGCATGGGGCATTTCCTTCTTTTTTTTCTTTTTGAGACAGAATAGAGTGCCTTGGCGCCATAGTTCACAGCAACCTCAAGCTCTTGGACCCAAGCAATCCTCTTGCCTCAGCCTCCCAAGTAGCTGAGACTATAAGCGCCCACCACATGCCCAGCTATTTTTAGAGATGGGGTCTCACTCTTGTTCAGGTTGGTGTCAAACTTGTGAGCTCAAGCAATCCACCTGCCTTGGCCTCCCAGAGTGCTGGGATTACAGGCGTGAGTCACTGCACCTGGCCCATCAGGGCATTTCTGAAGCAAGAATTGGTCAGGAGAGACTAGCCCAAGAGGGCAGCACTGATAAAGCAAAGATTCCAGGGTTGATGAGGCTCCCAGCACCCCTTAGCCTGAGGTATCTTGGTGCCGCCTCACACCGCCACAGTGTGAGATGAAATACGAGACCTGGCATTGGAATAAGTGACTGGCCACAGGCACGGGCAGCTGATCAGCCTTCCAAACCCAAGGCAGGGAGATTACAGAGCACAAAGAGGTGTGAGCCCCCTTGCTTTGTCATTTGTATGAGACATCTTGATTGGCAACAAAATATTAATCACTTTTTCACTACTCTCTTAATGAGAAGCTTTCATGAGCAACAAAATATTAATTTGTCTTGTCTTATCTGTTAAGAATTCTGTTAATGAATTCAGTCACAGAGCTATTACAGAATGCCATTCTAATGACACATGTAATTAAACTTTTCTGACTTGCAAACATCAAGGATGCCTTGAGCATCAGAATAATATTTGATCAGAAAGTAAATGTACCCCTCTAGCCCAGAGAAGGAACCACTCAGATTCTGCAGCAAGCGAGATTGCTGTCAGAAGCACTTAGGAGTGACCCAGTCACGTGCCCATACAGATGGCAAACATGGAGAACCCTCCTTCGGATTGATCCACTTATTAAGTGCCAGAGCCACAAGTCCTGTGACACAGCAGGAAGCAAAAACACTGTCCTCAGCCTTCAAGGGGGCAAGATATCCACAAACAGCTGTAAGGAGCCATTCTGGCTGGCACTTCCATGGGCAGGGAGAAGTGTGTAAGAGAGGAGTGTGTGGGGGCAATCTGGGGCCACAGCACACAGAACATAAGGGTCTAGAGTGTTATAAAGAGTCTCAGCCGTTCCCCTGCACGGTGAGGAACCATAGATTTTTTTATTAGAGAGTGATATGGTGAGATGTGGGTGCTGCAGAAGTGCTGAGCCCCTTCCAGCCTTAGAGTAACATGCATCCCAGGAGGACCCCAAGTAATGTGGGGCCCAGAAATGAGGGGAGCCTCACTGGTGGTACTGGTGTCCTCCTCCTCACCGCTTCCCCAATGGCACATCTGGAGTGGAGCAGTGCCCCGGGCTAGCCATGGCTCCCAGCAAGCTTCCCTGCACTGGCCATGGCTCAGTTCAAGGCCCCTTTGCCTTCTTCAGGTTGTCAGGACGTTCAGCCTAGACCTAGCATGCCTCCCAAGGATACCTGGGCCACCACATCGTAGGAGGCTTCAGCCTCACCCAGCCCACCTTGCAGGAAGGAAAATAAAACCGCCACCGGGCAGAGACTAGAATTACGGCCTAACAGTGCAAAACCCCAAAAGACAGAAACTCCCCAGCAGAGTCAGCAGCCCAGGGAACTAGCTGCCGCGCCTCCTGGCAGCCGGTCTCTGGATTATGATGCCTCCTTCTGTTCATTTGATGAGAAATCAATAGTTTCTGCTCACGCTCATGTTCCCCAGAGCTAACAAAGTATAGCCTGTAATTTGTTTGCTTCCTGGCTGACTGTTGGTTTCTCTACTGCAGCAGCTGTGGTTCTGGATGTGCTTCTGACTTGGCCCAGTGCACCCTCCCACCTCGCCCTCAGGGAACTGCAGCCCACTGCCCCCCGCCCAGAAGCTGAATGGGGGGTGGCCACCAGCAGCACCCTGTGCGCTGCATGACCTAGGCTTGTGGCAGGCTGCCCTGCGGGAGTGTGCTGGGCTGTGTCTGCAGCAGAGGAGCCATCTCCCCCAGCCCTGCCAGGGAGCCCCCACAGGAGCCCTTCCCCACCAGCTCTCCATGCAGCCTCCATCCCTGGAGAGCTCAGATCTAGGTTTTGGAGGTGGAGTGGGGCCCATCTCAGACTATCCTAGCCCCTACTGGGTGTCGGAAAGGACAGGGTGCTGCCCCACTTTTTGCAGAAATGGAACGTATAAACCAATCATGAACCTCAGCGCTCTCTAACCACCTAGCCCGCACAGCAGCTGCTCCGGAAGAGGTGAAGGCACTGTCCCCAAACCAATCTGCATGCCCTTGCTCAAAACATCTCCTGCTGTCCCTCTCATAAATGTCTCTCTCACTGCCCCTTATGAACCTAAAGACCAGGGGCCCATCCAGGAGGGGGAAGAAGCAGGAATAGGACATCCAAAGGTCACAGGTAATCACTGATTGCATCATTGCAACTGAGCAGTCCCATGCATGGTGCCGAGTTCTGTGCTGGGTTGGTTCATAAGTATCACCTCATCTCTTACCCCAGCTCTATGAGGCCAGTGGGGTTAAGTGATTCAGAGGACTCAAAGAATGTGCCACAGGCCAGCAGCTGGCTCTTGGATTCTATGCTCTTGGGACACAGTACCTATCACCTCACAAGGCCAAGACTTCGCACCGAGGCCACTGTGCCTGCCTCCTGCATTAACCCTGCAGTTCCCAGACTCTGGAGCTCACAGCCGCTGGCCTCTGACCTCTGGCCCCAGTAAGCAAGGGGAACAGCACACTCTGAGAGCACATGGAACTGTTTGGCCAAGATATTCTCAGGGAGAGGAAACATTTTTCTATTGTAGTCTTCTTTAAAAAAAAAAAAATACTTACAACAAACTCAGTATACTTCAAATGACTTGAAAGAGCCACTCTTTGTTTTTTGGGTTTTTTTCTTTGATTATCACTATTTGGGGCTTTCAAATGTCGGTAGGCAGAGTACCATGATAAAAGCAGAAAAACAAAACCCATTAGAAGAAAGTATCTATGGCAGTGTTTGAAGGATATGTTAAAAGGTTCACTTGTTTCCCATGCCTAAATGCTGGAAAACGGGAAACAAATAATTCTAATGAAGCATATGCTCTCAGCTAGCTCTTCTTTGGAAGTGAGTTATTAAAAAGACCAAAAGAAAATGATTTAGGAGCTCATGACTCATTTAATTTTTATTGTCTTTATATGAACCAGTCATGAATCCATTGTAAAAAGATGAGAGGCATTTGATTAGCATGGAGAGCTGTTTGCACCACGATAGACGGTGGTTGTAGGTTCTGCATTAAAATAATCTCATTAAATGCTTGGGTACATTTTGTTTTAAGATCTTGGAAAACACTGCACTCAAGGCACTTAAAAGCTTTGGCCAGTTCTCTCCAGCATGTGTTGAAAACCCTGATTGCATCTGAGTATCCAGTTCTTTTGAGTTTTGAGCAAGCTCAAACCATTTGGAGTATTGTCCAGAATGCTTCAAGATGTGGAGTATGCCAGCCCGTGGAAGTTTTGGGGTGACTCTGCCCCCTAAATATTTCCTCGGCTCTTTGCTTTCTGGGTGGATTCCTCAAGGTTGCCTCTCTTTCCTCTTACTACCTGCAGGACTTGGCTTGTGCTCAGTGACCACTTCCAGCTCCATCTCAAGGTAAAGGTCCCTCAGGAAAGTTCTGACTCAGCTTCTAGACCCCAAATGCAGGGCCCCGGGACTCCCCACAGAGCCTTCTTACTGAGTCCCAGACTGTAGAGGAGGCTGATCAGTGCCTCCTCTCTTGGCCACCACTGATTGGAGCCCACCCTCCAAGGGGCACCTTCCCTATGAAGCAAGGACAAGGGAATCACCAGGTGCTACTGCACCCCCACTCCCATCCCCAAGCACCTCTCTGCCTGGGCTTCCCTTCCCAGCCCCACCCAGGGAGCTCACATTCAGCTGTTTTCAGGCTTTCTCTATTGCAAACAATACCTCAGTAAGCAGCCTCATACTCACTCTGCACATTTGTGCAAGGAGCTCCGTAAGGTAAGCTCTTGGAAGTGGTACATTTTCAGTTTTCAGGGATATTGACAAATCTCCCTCCAAAAAGGTTACCCCAGTTTACACCCTCTCCAATAGTATATAAGAGTTTTAAACACCACATCCGGAGAAAATTTCCTAATTGAAACTGTTCTTGGTCCCTGAAAAGAGCCATAGAAGGAAATTTATGCAGATCCTGCCTGGAGTACTTCAAGGACAGCAGTTGCTGCCATGGCTGTGGGTGCGCTCCAGTCAGTGTCAGGAGCAGCTGTCTTTGGTAAGGCCTTCTCAGCCTGGGGATTTATGATCCAAGGGCCTCCAGAAGGGGAAGGTTGCAGTTTCCCAGAGGAAAGCAGCAGGTCTGAGACAGCCCGAAACTTCAGGTGACTGCAGCTGTTCGGTCTGCCGCCTGCATCCCTGCCTGCCAGATAGGTGTGCTGGGCTGATTGGCCAAGCGGCCAAAGCCCCATTCAGAGGCTCAGGCCCACACTTACCAGAGGGCCCCATTAGCTGCCACCCCAATCACATGACACTCTGGAGTCCTGGCCAGTCAAAAGGTATATGCCCTCTGACCTCTGAAGATGGACAATGGCTCAGTGCAATGAACCTTCCGTTGCAGGAGCCTGGACACCTGTGTGCAACCAGACAACCAAGTTTGTCCCTGAGTGTACAATTTCAGCATCCACACAACCGGGTTAGAAACCCTCCCTCTTTGACTTTTAGAGCCAACAGCAAAGTTAGAACCCTACACAGGTTGCCCTCACTCCTGACATCAATTGCAAGTTGGTGGGGGGTCCCCAAAGCACCCCTGGTTTCAGTAAGTTGCTAGAAGGACTCACAGAACTCACTGAAAGCCATTACACGTGTGTAACAGTTCACTACAGCAAAAGGGTACAGAGTACAGTCAGCCAGGGGAGAAGCCTGCAGGGCAGAGACCAGGAGGGTTGTCCAGCTTCTGTTGTCCTCTCCAGTAAAGTCATGGACATGTTACTCTCCCTGTATCAATTTCTCAGAAGACTGACAACCAGGGAGGCTCAGCCAAGCCTTGGTATCCAGAGTCTTTCCCAGAGCTCCCTTACACACTGCCCACAGGGCCGACCATTAGTTGTCAGCCACTCAGGACGCAGAACTGACATCACGTGGCCCAAAGGCAAATAAAGAGACATTCCACAGACCTGGAGGTCACCTCCCACTACGGGCAAAGGCCAGACTCCTCTATGGGTGATGTTAATGCTTCACTATCCTTCCTTTCATGGCTCCCCAAGAGCCAGCACATTTGGCTAATCTACTTCCATTCATTCAGCAAATGTTAATTGAACTCCAGTTGTGCACCAGGAACCATGTGACATGCTGGGGACAACCTCACAACACACAGAGAGATGAGGTGCCTCCCCTTTGGCACCCACAATCACAGGGAGAGACTGAACACATAGGCCCCCACACATGCAAGTCATCTGGAGGCCACATGCCTGAAGTCCTGCAAAGGATGGCAATTCCCCCCACAGAGGCTTCTCTGTACCTCAGACTCCCTCTCCTGGGCCAAGCCTGGGAGTGGGCAAGTCAAACCTGCTCTGTCTGGGTGGCTCACGCTGAGCAGGGCTGTACACAGCTGCCCTCTCCTGGGGGCTCAGTCAGCTAT
The DNA here is from genome assembly GCA_963574655.1 of Perodicticus potto. Classification (NCBI taxonomy): domain Eukaryota; kingdom Metazoa; phylum Chordata; class Mammalia; order Primates; family Lorisidae; genus Perodicticus; species Perodicticus potto. Next base: position 8,375 of record CAUYRH010173188.1, on the reverse strand, counting down.
TGAAGGCTTGCTTCAAGTTGCAGAGATTTCTTTTTTGAAGAGGACGCTGAGCAAGAGGACTGGTGCTTCAGGTCTTTGCAGAGTGGCAACTTTGTCCTCTGAGGAAGAGCGAACAACATGGGTACCCCAATGTCAGTCAGGGTGCTCAGCTATAGAGAGCCAGTAGGTTGCTACATGGGTGTGTGCAGGGGCGTACATGCTCATGGGGCGTGTGCCCACGTGGATGTTTGTGTGGGCCCATCAATGTGTGCACAGGCTCATGTGTGCTGCATGCGTCCACATCGATGTTTCTGTGTACTAACCAATATGTACATTTGGGCCTGGCTTGGTCTGGACAATGGCCATGGTGCTCATGTGAGTGCAGAGGTCCCTGAGAACTGGCCGTCACTGGGGCGTTGCTTATCATTTAGTGTCTGGTCTGTGGCATTCAACTGTTTGTACAGGGAGATGCAGTGGTTAGTGATATTCAAGGGGCCAGAATCAACCCCCTTAGTCTGTCCTCCCCAAAGATATTCAGGGATATTCCTAAGAAGGGCAAAGTTGGAAAAGCTGTGAATAAATGTTTCCAGGCTGAGTTTTAACTTGGAGCATTGATAGTATTAACCTAAATTCTAATATCACTCTGGGGTCCTTGTGTTTAACATTTAGTCACTAAATATTCAGCATTGATAGCTCATTTTCATGTTACTTACACCTGACTCTCATGCATCACTAGGACAACATCCCCCTTCTCATCTCTGTTTAACTATTGTTTAATACTTAAGTGTCGCTTAATTACTTTCTTTATTAAGGGCAGGTACTTAGAAAATAGCTTTTTAAAAGGCAAGAACCAGGCTTGGTGCCTATGGCTCAATGGGCTAAGGCGCCAGCCACGTACACCCGAGCTGGTGGGTTCAAATCCAGCGCAGGCCTGCCAAACAACAATGACGGCTGCAACCAAAAAATGGCCAGGCGTTGTGGCAGGCACCTGTGGTCCCAGCTACTTGGGAGGCGGAGGCAAGAGACTCGCTTGAGCCCAGGAATTGGAGGTTGCTGTGAGCTGTGATGCCACGGCACTCTACCCAGGGTGACAGCTTGAGGCTCTGTCTCAAAAAAAAAAAAAAAAAAAAAGGCAAGAACCACATCTTAAGGTAAAATTGTCTCTTTCCCCAAAATAGATGTGCCTCAATACAAAGAGTGGTCTAATCTGGCATCTGTTTATTTCTGGAAGAAACCTTGATTTTGCTAATGTATTTCTATGCATCAGAGCAAAAAAAAAAACTGTCCACGAAGAGACAAGTGCAGGATGTAATCAAGCACTGAGAGAAGTACAGATGCCATCAAAGGACATTCAGAAGAGGCAGGACTACAGGTTTAGTTTTAGTTTTATGTAGCTTCTTATAAATCATCTTTTAAGTAATTTTCTCACATCCAATGAGGTAAATTTGATTTCTGTAGCCAGTATTCATATCTAGAAAACAATATGCTCTTTTTTCTATAATTATATGATGCCTATTGTTTCAGCCCAGAGCCATTATTTTATTTATTATAGATTCACGTTCTCCTAGAGCCTATGCCACTGGCGGGTAATGCACGGGGTGCTTGCAGAAGAGCCGTAACACACCCCGCAACCCCCAACGTCCTTGAAGGGCGAATGCACACCCCTCGGCACCTGAGTGATTGCCCAAGGGTAAGCAAGAAAAAACAGAGATGAAATGACTTTGTTAGAGGCACAGCACAAGTGGTCAATTGAGGCTGAGATGCCATACGTGCTTTTCCATCTCTGCCTCATACTCAGAGTGCAGCCTTCTCTTTGGCCGATTCCAGGACGTCCCGGCCTGAGGAATGCAAAAGAGCCAAGAGTCCCTCTGAGGGTCGCAGTAGGGAGGAGACAGGCTGGGGAAGGAGGGACAAGAATTGAGACCAGTGCTCTGCCCTTCCACCAGCCCCCACGTGACCCCGTGTGACTGGACAAGGTTTGGGCAGATAGGAAGGCAGGCGGTGTTTACCTTAGTTGTAGAATTTCCAAACCCAGAGAATTAGAACCCAAATGCAGTCCATGCAGAAAGCCTAGCTCAGTGTTTGCCCAGTTCATTCCATGAATACTGAGTGCCCACCACGTGCCCACACTCTAGAGCAGGGACACAAGTGGCAAAGATGGCAATGGGAGCCAATGAGAAGACGTAAAGCAGGGAGGGGTTACGGGCCAGAGATGGGGCTGGCAGATAAGATTCAAGCAGGCTTGAAGGAGAGGGAGACAACAGACGGAAAGCCTTGGTGTGGAGGGGAAGCAAGTCTTGGCACACTAGCACAACAGCAAGGCAAGCTGAAAGGAGCCAGGTCTGCATGAGGTTGGGACATATGATCTGGCAGCTCTGAGCCAGGTTCAGAGCACAAAGGGGTGTGATCTGATGCTACAAAGGAAGACTCCCCCTTAACACGGGGAAGGTGGTGGCTGGCCCACCGTGGCAGCTGTGGAGGTGGTAAGAAAAGATCTGACTAATATATTTGCAAGGAGAACCCTACAATCTCATGCATACAGACTGCGTTTTCTTTTTTCTATGGTTTTGGGTTTTCCAGGCTTTTTTTCTGAGTATTAAACAAGGTGATTGATGGATGTCCAGTTCTCTGCTCATAGTAACTTCCTGAAGACCGGGCACTGGATGAACTGGCTGCTGTCTGAGGTCTATCTGTGGGAACTTTGGCCTTGGGGAAGACCTCCAAGTGCAGAGCATGTCTCAGCCTAAGGAATGCTGTAGTCCTTGTGACCAAGTAACCCCATCAAGGTGGTGAAGGGGGAAGAGGCAGCTGGAGCCTGAAATGGGCTTCAAGGCTGGGTGTGAAGGCTCAGGAAGGCAGCTTAGAGGGACAGTGCCAGCAGGCCCCAGGAACAGACCCCGTGCAGGCAGCTCTAGTTTGGTCCTCTGGCTTGGAGTCTACCCTAGGACCAACAAGTGGATCAGTAAGGAGTTTCCAAGCTCCCCCCAGCCTCTTTCCCTAAAGTGGGGGCTGCACCCAGCCCTCTTTCAAGATGCTGTCCCACTACTGACACTCCAGGCAAAACATTTTCCTCAAGGCTTAGGTTTTAACACAGGAACAGCTTGGAGTAGAAATAGGTTGGCCCCAGAACTGACTAGTCATTAACTTTTCATAAGCAACTCAGGTATGAACCCTTTATGGCTCTATTAGGATGCAGGACAAATCAGCTCTCTGGTGCTTTATTTTTATTATTTGATGCTTCCACAGAATGGTAGGAAAGGGGCTCTAAGCAGAGCAGTGTTCCGCAGCAAACTCGCAAGGTTCACACAGCCCTATGCACTATCTCACTCCTTTGGGAGCACTGCTGGGTATTTCTTCCTGATCCTGAAAGCAGGCTACATTACGTTTGCCCTACCCCAAGTCTCACTCTTGGGGTCAGAGCCATTGCCCCTCATGGGCTAATGAGCCAGAAAGCGTCTTTGAAGGGTCCCATGATGTGGTCAGGACCTCTGGGGCAAGAGAGAGAGAGAACAGCCACATGGCAGGGTGCAGGAGTGTGAGCGCTGACAGGGGACTGAGGAGTGACCCCACTGCTGTCTGTAGATGGCCCTTGTGCCACAATGAGCTCCTCATGACCTCTTCACCACCAGAGTGCTTCGTGGTCATCTGATGCTCAGAAATGACAAGGGAGCCAAGCATGGTGGCTCACACCTGTAATCCCAGCATTCTGGGAGGCCGAGGTGGGTAAATTGCTTGAGCTTACAAGTTTGAGACCAGCCTGAACAAGAGCAAGACCTTGTCTCTAAAAAATAGCTGGGTGTAGCTACTTGGGAGGCTGAGGCAAGAGGATTGCTTGAGCCCAAGAGTCTGAGGTTGCTGTGAGCTACCAACAGTGACCAAGTGAGACTCTGTCTCAAAAAAAAAAAAGAAAAGAAAAGAAATGGTAAGAGAATGACACAGGGATGGTGTGGTATTTTCTCTAAGGGGTCAAGAGAAATTTTGCATCTTCTTTTAATAATAAGAATCTAGGCATGGTGGGTATAAACCCAGTGATTTGGGAGACTGAGGCAGGAGGATTGCATAAGGCCAGGAATTCAAGACCAGCCTGAGCAACATAGGCAGACCCTGTCACCTTGTCTCTATAAACAAATTTAAATAAAAATTAGCCAGCCTTGGTGGTGCCCACACTTGTATTCTCACCTACTTAGGAGACATAGGCAGGAGGATTGCCTGAGCCCAAGAGTTCAAGGCTGCAGTGAGCTATGATCATGCTACTATACCCTAGCCTGGGTAACAGAGTGAGAACCTGTCTTTTTAAAAAGTCATAATAATAATGACAAGAAAAATAGCATCCCCCATGTATGTCATGCTTCCTATATTAGAGAACATATTCATATGAATTCTTCCACCAAATCTCCCAACACCCTGTAAAGCAGATAGGGCAATGTACTGTCCACAACTTAGAGATGGAGAAAACTGTGCCCAGGGGCCGTCTGGTCAATGGCAGAGCTCAAGCTAAACCTCAGGGTGTCCTGAGAGTCTTGAGTCCCAGTTGCTGGACTCCCCATCACTCTTCGCACAGCCCTCTTTCTCACTAGCAGGCCTGGGCCCTCTCTGTCCTGTCAAATGTGAACACTATGTCCACAAGCGAACCTGACAAGGGATCTCCGTGGAATACCAGTAATCCCAATCTCCAGCACATCTGAAGTTGGCATCTACAAGGGGCCAGCACTGTGCACAGTTCTGCAAGAGAGAGCGCAGCTGACTGAGAAGTGCTTGGTGCCCGGGGCTTGTCAAAGGATGCTTGTGCAGCCTGATGCCGGCTCCTGCCCACTCCTCTATGCACTGGCCAATAAGACCCCCACATTGTTAGGCTGCAGAGATGACAGTGCCAAGGCTCATTGGACCATTTCTTATGGAACCCCTGGGCATCAGCTCTCCCTGGCTCTCTCACGTCCTTGCCCTTGGGTTTTTGTTGTTGTTGTTGGCCCCATTTTCTTCAGAGTTCAATTTCCCTTCCCTTGGATTACCCAGATCTCTGCAAGCTGCCTGAAATTATTTTGAGACTGAGTAGGGATCTAACCATAATGAAGGAAACTATAACCCAGGGGCCAAATCCTGCCCACCAAATTTAAACAAAATTTCACTGGAACATAGCCACACTCATTAATTATGTGTTGTCAAGACTGTTGTCACGCAGTGATGGCAAAGTTGAGTAGCTGACAGAAACCCTACCATGCCACCCACAATGACCAAAATGTGTATTTTCTGTCACTTAACATTTGCCGACCCCTACTCTAAACAAGGGCTGCCCCCCAGAAACAGGGCCAGACCCCTGTGGGACAGGTGGTCAGCAAGATGAACTCGAGGGAACATGGGCTGTGGTAGTAGAAACCGAGAGAAGTGTGCTGGGGACATGTCCAAGCTGGGCACACAGAGGAGATGCCAGGGGCACGAGGCCTTAAACAAATATAGGGCCTGGGCCAGCAGCATGGAGGAGGGATGGCATCACTGCTGCCCAGGGCAGCTCAGCCCCACAGGCAGCTCTGGCTGAGTGAGGGATGGGCAGGAAGGAACTCTCTCCCCACTGCAGGGTTTCCATTTCCCTGGATACCAGGAGACAGGGCGTGCCTTTCCAGCCTACTCTGTAAGGAAGCCAATCTTACTGTCTTCTTCACCTTGTGCAGGACTTCGGAGAGGATGACTCCCTGTACATCACCAAGGTGACCACCATCCACATGGGCAATTACACCTGCCATGCCTCGGGCCACGAAGAGCTGTTCCAGACCCACGTCCTGCAGGTGAATGGTTAGTAAATGGCTCCATGCATGTCGTCCCCTCCAAGCCTTCCCCAAATGCTGCTCAGAGCAACATTCACCCTTCCTGTATTCTGCCTTCTTAGAGAAATATCCAACCCCCAAATATCCCATCTCTCTTACAAGTAAAGGAGAACGATGAGGAAATAACAAAGTGTGTTGACTAATACTCATGTCCCTCTTCACCCAAAGCCTCCTCAGATGAAATGAATCCAACTGCCAATGGGGGTGAGGCCCTGGACAAGTCACACTGGGCAGTCTGGGCTCCCATCAGCCCCTGTAGAGAGTAGGGTGTGCCCTGTAGGCAGTGTGACAGTGGTGACCACTGTGGTCTCAGGATCCAGCCAGAGCAGAACCTGTCTCAACCGGCCCCTCCTCTTCCTGGTGGGAAGGAACTGCATCACCTGTTCGGCTGGGGGGTGTTATTTCCCCCAACAATAACTCATGCCCATCTCCCTCCCCAGGGGCTCAATGAGCCCCATCTTAGGCCAAGCCTGATAGAAACTGAGGGTTGGATGGCTTTCTGTGCTTCTCACTGGGCCCTGTATTGCCAGGACTCCTAGGAACTGGGAAAAACAACTCACACCCACTGGATCAGTAATTACAGCAGCTGATGCTTCCCAAGTGTTCATAGTGGCTATTCCCTGTGCTAAGTGCTTCATGTGGACCCGCCCAGTTGATACATTTTAACCCACCCTATGGATGACTTTCTAAGTGAGGTCACTTGCCCAGGGTCACACCCTGACAGGTGTCATTCAGGAGTAAGAACCCAGACTCTGACTTCTGAGTCACATTGCTGGCTGCCTCAACCTGGCCTAATGAGATATAACATTTATAAAATGCTTAGAAAATGTCTAGCAGGGGATGTGGTGGCAAAGATTGAGGTGGAACAGACATGGGGAAGATTTTCGTTTGTCTCAAGCCATATTTAGCTACAGTTGATAGACACAGGTGGTCAGAGCTGGGAGCCCTTCTGAGAGCCTCCAACCCATTATACAGATGGGAAAATCAAGACCCAGAGAAAATTGCCAAGCCAAGACTAAAATAAAGTTTCTTCTACCCGGAGCTGCCCCACTCCCTGGGTCCCTGGTGGCAGACACAGGATCCCATACACAGGTGGGGCCATCATCTTCTGGGATCCCATACACAGGTGGGGCCATCATCTTCTGGGATTTCCCCTGCCATGATCCTGCCCCAACTGGATTGCCTAAAGGGAACTATTCCAGTCAACTACTTCTCTCAAATTATTAGTATAACTTACCCATAGCCTGGGCTCACCAGAGATGTGGCCCAAATGCCAACATGATTTATAACTTTGTGCAAACCTTCTGCATTGCTTTTATAGAAAGGAGCAAGAACTTCAGTCATAAATGATTAATCCATTAAATTAAAAACACCCTCAACCTCCTCACAGTTCAAACAAGTTGCGATTCATTCCTAAAAACACAATAATAATCTTCCAAATCTTTTTATTTCTCCAGCTCGGTACTTTTGTGACTGTACTTCTTACTTAAGGACATACTTATGCTGCCTTATACCTTGGGAATGGTTGATGTTTTCCAAAGAAAATGGGCCTTTGTGTTGTGTATTCAAAGATTTTCACATGAAGGTTTTGCACATTTAAAAGAAAATGAATGGGTTTGCCCAGTATATATTAATTTCAAAATTATTTTTAGTGTGCAGATTAACACATAAGGAAGAAGGGAGGTCAGGGCCAAAGAACTCAGTTGTATCTTTGCCACGTTGCTAGCCAGAAGCTACGTCTCCACCTTGATCTGGCAGAGCCCCGGGAGTGTCATAGAACTCCCATAGGTGCTTCCCTGCCCTGGTAGGAGGCTGGATCCAGAGCTCTGGCATCAGTAGGAGCTTCACAGAGCTGGTTCTAACCTCAAGTATGGGCGACTCTTCAAGGTGTTTTTAAGGAGGAAAATGGGGCATAGTCGGGAGAGAAGTTGGGGTGAGAAGGGGGGCATTATTTTTTAAGATGGGAGAAATAAAAGCATCTTATGAGCTGATAAGAAAAATCCAGTAGAAAGGGGAAACTGATGAAAGAACGAGGGAGGTGGGAGAGCAATGTCCAGCAGGAGGCACAGGAGGGGAGTCCAGGAATGAAGCTGAGCATGACAGGCAGCTCCGTGCTGGGTGCATTTCTGGAGGAGAGAAGGATGACCCAGGAGGGGACGAGGGCCCAGGAGGGGACCTACCCCACCTCCCAGCCTAGTGCTACCAAGACAGAAGGACCAGGACTAAAGAGCCTGCAGGGGAGGCAGCATCAAGCCAAGATTCCAGGAGGGCGGCGCCTGTGGCTCAGTGGGTAGGGTGCCAGCCCCATATACCTAGGGTGGCGGGTTCAAACCCAACCCCGGCCAAACTGCAACAAAAAAAACAGCCGGGTGTTGTGGCGGGCAACTGTAGTCCCAGCTACTCAGGAGGCTGAGGCAAGAGAATTACCTAAGCCCAGGAGATGGAGGTTGCTGTGAGCTGTGTGATGCCACAGCACTCTACCAAGGGCGATAAAGTGAGACTCGGTCTCTACAAAAAAAAAAAAAAAGAATAATAAAGAAATTCAAGGAGCATTTAAATAAGAGTCTCAGTATAAGG
>CAUYRH010173187.1:0-14562 GCA_963574655.1 Perodicticus potto | reverse complement strand
TTATTTATTTATTTATTTTCTTTTTTGAGACAGAGCCTTAACCTGTCACCCTGGATAGAGTGCCATGGCATCACAGCTCACAGCAACCTCCAATTCCTGGGCTCAAGCGAGTCTCCTGCCTCTGCCTCCCAAGTAACTGGGATCACAGGCGCCTGCCACAACGCCCGGCCATTTTTTGGTTGCAGCTGTCATTGTTGTTTGGCGGGCCTGGACTGGATTCGAGCCCGCCAGCTCAGGTGTACGTGGCTGGCGCTCAAGCCCATTAAGCCACAGGCGCCGAGCCTCAATAAGTATTCTTAGCAAAACACAAACTAATGACAAGAGAATCCAAGTTGGTGGTGAGGTCTATAAGGTTCAGAGGCACTTTCCCTTTTGGGTTAAGCTGGAGTGAAATGCACAGAGGGGATCATCAGGGACATGGACCAGACAGGATCGGGATATTCTTGAGAATGGATTGAGGGCAGCTGGATCTACCTGTTGCTGAACTCAAACACTAGGTTCTTAATTCTGGTTTTGAGTTTTTCACATTCAGAATCATCTACTGAGTCATTTTCCAAATCCGTTATGCCACTTTCTATAGTTTCCAGTTCTTGCCAACATTTTTCAACCTATGTTTTATTTTATAAGTATTAATATATTTACTTTGAAGTTCATGTCTAATAATGCAAACATCTGAAGCTTCTGTGGGTCTATCTGTATTGATATTTTTTATTATTTCCATTCATGTTCATGTTACATTGTCTGGTCATAAACTTCTTTGTCTTTGTGTGTTGGACATCGTTTTTTTAGAACTGTGGCATCATTAAAGACGTAGGATTACAATCTCTTCCGCATACAGGCACCTGCATTCTGGTGTCATTTTGATTTTTTGCTCAAGATTTCCTGGATCCTGCAAATGACTTGGAATCACACAGCAATCCACGTGAAGGCTGATTTACATTTGTTTCACCTTCACACTCCACCCAAGGCTGACTCTCACTGTACTTTGCCAACCTAAAGCATTAGGTTACCAAGCACTCTACCCCTGACAGGCCCTGAACTCCAACCCTTCTGTCCCTGTAAGCCCTACAAAGTGGTCAGAAGCTGCTTCTTCCTGAATGGCATGTATCTAAACACAAGGTTCATCTCTCTCAGTTTCTACCTCCTTTTGGATCTTGGTCTAAGCAATTTCTCACCAACTTGGTGTATCGCCAGTGCCTTCAAGCATAGTTTTTAAATGTTTCGCCCAGTCCTAGCTGTCCTCAGTGGCAGAGGTGTTGCTAATTATCAAATTTGTCATTTCTGACTGCAGAAGTCACAATAAGAATGTTCACTTTATGAATCTCTGAACAAACAGCTTGCCTCTTGTGGTCTTTAGTAATTTCTTATATATTATATTGTACATATACACAGGGGACTGGTTCCAGGACTCCCACATATACCAAAACCCATGCATACTCAAGTCTTCCAATGTGCCTTTTGTAACCTTCATATACAAAAAGTTGGCCTTCAGTATACATGGATTTCACATCCCATGACACTATTTCTGATCCATGTTTAGAAGAAAAGTATGCATATAAATGGACCCAAGCAGTCCAAACCTGTGATATTCAAGGGTCAACTGTATTCACTACCTCACTTCCTTCAAAATGCTAGAACTGGATCTAATTCAGTTGTCCCCCACCCATAACAATTATTTGTTAAATTGAATCAATCAATCTTCTCTGATGTTTTGCAAAAATCCATTTATTTATGCCAATATCTCATTTTTTTTGTTTTTACTTTTGTTTTTGCTTTTGAGACAGAGTCTCACTATGTCACCCTGGGTAGAGTGCCATGGCGTCACAGCTCTTAGCCACCTTAAACTCTTGGGCTTAAGTGATTCTCTTGCCTTTGCCTCCCAAGTCTGGGGCTACAGGTACCCACCACAACTACAGGCGCCCGCCCCAAATGCAGGCACCTGCCACAACTATAGGCACCCGCCACAACACCTGGCTACTTTTTGATTGCAGTTGTCGTTGTTTAGCAGGCTTGGGCCAGGCTCAAACCCGCCAGCTTCAGTATATATGACCGGTGCCCTATTCAATGAGCTATGGGCGCCAAGCCAAAAAAATCTCATTGTTTTACATAAATAAAATTTCATTCTTTTACAATCATCATTAAAAGCACCTGTCCCCTTCCTATTTTCTCTCAACATTTATACAGCATCTGTAAGGAAAGGCCTGTATCTACTTAGTTTCTTTTTTTTTCTTGAGTCTATTATGTCATTTATTTGATTTCAAGAAAATCTTTATGCTTTCCAGATGTGCCTTATTTTTTTTCTAATATAGTCAATTAGCATTAATTTTATTTTGAAAATTCCATGACATTTCCTAGAACTAGAAATATGATTCTTAGTAAAGCCAAGGCTGGGCACCATTAGCTATATGCACTGGCTAGAAAGTAACCAGAACATTCCTGTACAAAACAATGGTGGTTTAAAAAAAAAAAAAAGTTTTGTGTCTCTTTTAATTTCAGTGCATTTCCTTCACTAAGTAGCCATATGCTGAATTGCTCAGTATTCCACTGTCTTTTTCTGTGAGGAAATAATTAAATATATTACAAGACTAATATTACAAGACTAGTCCGTTCTGAAACTTCTAGAAACCAATAGCAAGGGAAGTAGGAACTAGATAAAGAGAACTCCTATCTTCTAGCTGCAGAGACATCATTTAAGTTGTAAATTTTAGGGATATCTATATCAGTTGCTCAAAGACAAGCTCCTGACCCCCCATACTTAGCCAGGATGCCACTGCCTATACTTCTGTATCTTTCCTCTTTCTTAACAGGTCTCACATTATTTGTTCAATTCATGCCTTCCTTGCTGGAGTTGAAACTCTTAGTGCCAAGAATAATATCTATGATGCTTTCAATAATTCAAAGCATGAAACAGCATTTTAGTCAGTTTCCATAATTCAAGAATGAACCCCTGGAGAAAGTAAGCCTTGCTTATTCTAGATTCCACACCATCACCCAATACATCTCAGATTCTAACCATACAGTGCGTGTAGGTAAGCCCTGTCCTAATCCCATCTCAGGAACCACAGCCGCAGTCAGTATCATTGGCCTGGGGGTGGTCAAGTTTCTCATTCCTTTTGGTGATAAGTGTCTCTCTGATACTCAATAAAATGCTCACTAGTAACAAAATCAACCTTCAATTATTCAAGGGTTGATCATTCAGATCCCTACTTCTCATTTCCTCTACTGCTGGCACTCTGACTATTCTCTAACTTTTGGGCTTCTCACTGGTAAACATGCCATCAAAGTTTGACAAGAGCAGTGGGGCACAACTCTAAGTAGGGGACATTGTGATGGACCAGGACCAGAGAAAATTGGTGGAAGTTGGATCTCTACCTTAAAGAACTTTTCTAATGATATTAAGTATTCTTGGTAGGGCACAGAAAGATAGCTTGTCTGATCAGTCAGTAATCACAGCAGTCAGGTTTCATTCTATGATGTTACCATTTTGTCCTTCTGTGTTCCAGGGTGGTGACACTATAGAGTCCCAGCTCCTCCACCCAATCCACCTGTGAGTTAGGACCTGCTACTCCACCTCCCTGAGCCTCATTTCATCATCAACAAAACAGAAACAACTTGTTAGGTTTGCTCTGAGGATCAGAGCAGTCATTCTAAGAATGAAATAAACTACAGAAATGCTTTGTAAACGTAGAATGACGTTCTAATTTTATGTTATTACCATCATTAATTGTTTATTCATGGTCTGAGTTTTAAATTAGAATGCTGATTTTGCAGATTTTTTTTTTTTTTGGTGAGGGCTGGCATATGGGGCCGGTGCCCCACTCCTTTGAGCCACAGGCGCCCTCCAGAATGCTGTGTTTTTCTTCTTAAGGAACAAGTGCTCTAACTGGGCTACTGTGATGAGTAAAATCCTGGATTTTTGCACACCATGCCAGTATACATGCCAAGTTCCATTTAGTGCTTACCTTGGGAGGTTTCCTTAAAGATGGGAAAATGTTTTCCAGCAGCAGAGATACAGAGGGTTGTCAACACAGCAGCCACATCACAGGGACACAATGAAAGAGAAAAAACATAAGGTAAATTCAGCACCTTGATAACGTGATCTAAAAGATATTCCTCTCCATGAAGAAGTCATGAAATGATAAATGCCTATGTTTTCTAAAAAAAAATACAGTATGTGTAATGAATTTCTTTCCTGTTTTAATAGAATTGATCCAGACAGTCATTCAGATATTTTTAATGATTCTAAGAAATGCCAGTAGAAGAGTATCAAGATAAAGAAAGTTGCTACAATCACTATTGACTATTGAATGTGGTGAAATTTAAATTAAATTAATTTAAAATTAATCTTCATATTTAAATTTTTCTTAAATTGGTGTTAAAAGATATGCACATTTTCCTTTGATAAACACATATATGCTAATAAATATATTGTTTTTCTCACTTAATACTATGGTTCTAGATCATAATCTTCACATATTTTAACCCCGAATAGAAAGCAAGTTCCATCCTGACACACCACTAAACACACAGGTTTTTTAAAAAGAAATGTTTGTTTTTGTAAACTAATAACTCAGAAATCACTAAAACCATACCTGAAGAAAACTCCAAAAAGAAAATAGTTTTCTTTTTTTTGAGACAGAGCCTCAAGCTGTCACCCTGGAGAGAGTGCTGTGGCATCACAGCTCACAGTAACCTCCAACTCCTGGGCTCAAGCGAGTCTCCTGCTTCCGCCTCCCAAGTAGCTGGGACTACAGGCGCCCGCCACCCTGCCCGGCCATTTTTTGGTTGCAGCCATCATTGTTGTTTGGCGGGCCCGGGCTGTATTCGAACCCGCCAGCTCAGGTGTATGTGGCTGGCGCCTCAGCCCGTTGAGCCACAGGCGCCGAGCCAAGAAAATAGTTTTCAAGGCAACAAAATATTAGGTTGATTTGCTTTGTAATTCCTTTTCTTGTGTATAAAATTAAGATGTTCAGTTATGATTTCTAAAGTATGTGATCCTATGACAGCTGTTGGCCTTCCTGATGTAGTTATTAATGATCAACCTCTGATATCATCAATCTATAAGCTATAAAATTACTGTGAAAGAAAAATGGGTGCATTTCCCCATGGCCTTAATCCTTCTTCAAAGGGAATTAAATCATGAACCTAAAAAAATAGCTTTCTCAGAGCCAACGGCGTGGGAATCAAAAGGTACGGGCAAAAATAGCATGAAGCTGGTTTGGTGCCTGTAGCACATGGTTATAGCACCAGCCACATGCACTGAGGGTGGCGGGTTCGAAGCCAGCCCGGGCCAGCTAAACGATGCCAACTGGACCAACACCGACAAAAGAAATAGCCAGGTGTTGTACTGGGGGCCTGTAGTCCCAGCTACTTGGGAGGCTGAGGCAAGAGAATCACTTAAGCCCAAGATTTTGAGGCTGCTGTGACACCACAGCACTCTACCCAGGGTGACATAGTGAGACTGTCTCCAAAAAAAAAAGTACCATGAAGCCTTTTCTCCATCACTGGGTTCAACAGTCCTCACATAATCCTGAGGACTCTGAATAAAACCCAGAGCTCAGAAGCAGGGAAAGAATGTCCATGGACTCCACAATCATGTGCACAATTGTACACTTTTGAGTGCAGGAAAAGAAAAATCATCTCACTCCTACAATGATGAAGCTGAAACATCATTTTCTGGAAATCCAATAAATTAGCTGAAAGGAAATGAGCCCGTATGCCTGATGTCATTACCTCAAACAGGCACAATGGGAATGCTATGTTTGTCTTCAGGTTTTAGAGGAGAACTTTGTCTAGAATAACTGGTCTCTGGCTGCTATCTAGCAAGTCTCAACACACTTGTATGTCTACCCTTTAAAACAAGATAAACATTTATAGATGTCATAAATAAAAATGCACAAGTGCTTTTAATTTTAAGAAAGCCATAGATTTCCACTCTGTACATAAAGTTTGAGACTTTTGCCAAGAAACTTTCCTTAAGTGGAACACTACTCTGGAAGGCATCTGTTCTGAGTAGGCAGAACAACAATGAAGAGTTTATGTGCTGCCGTTTTGACTAAGCCTTCTTACTTTGCTTGGTTTATTCTTTAAAAGTCATTTAAATCATTGCTTTATTTAACAAAGGAAAGAAAAGAAAGTCACAATAAGGCAATCATATGGACCAAGCTAATAAATATAGTTTTCCCATGTAAGCTATGATGAGCCGAGTAACCCAATGGGGGTGGGACAGACGAACAATAATCTCAGGGAGTTTTCCTACATGTGTGCTTTGCACCACAGCCCACAGTTACAGCAATCACTGCCAACTGTAAAGAACCAGGGCCAGTTTGTAGCCAGCAGTACCTTTACCTCCTAAGCTATCAAGAATAAAATTATCCTTTATTCTTTTTTCATTGATATCCAATAAGGCTTTCTTCATTCTTCTTAGAAAAACCAATCCTATTTTATAATTTTAAGTATCTGAAAGTCTATCTTTTTTACTGAGGAATGTAGCATATTGTATAGGAATACCAATATAATTCAGCTTCCTTCTTTTGAGTGTGTGTGTGTGTTTTTTGGTTTGAGACAGAGTCTCACTATGTCGCCCTGAGTAGAGTGCTATGGTGTCACAGCTCACAGCAAACTCAAACTCTTGGGCTTAAGCGATTCTCTTGCCTCAGCCTCCCAAGTAACTGGGACTATAAGCAGCCGCCAAAACGCCCGGCTTTTGTGTGTGTGTGTGTGTGCGCAGTTGTCATTGTTGTTTAGCTGGCCCAGGCCAAGTTCAAACCTGCCATCCTTGGTGTATGTGGCTGGCGTGGTAACCACTGTGCTATGGGCACCTAGCCGCTTCTTTTGTGTTTTGTACTAAAGACTGCTTGTTAAGAATGAACAGAGACTGGGCAGCAAGGAAAATGGGGAACAGCAAAGCTCTTCTGCTGCTACCCAAACTTAATCATCATTTAGTTCAGAACAAGAATACTTGCTACAGAAGGAAAAGTAAGCCATGTAGTACATCAGAACTCTACTTTATTAACTGGTAAACGTTTCTGGAGGCGTGAATTAAGTGATGGGCTTCTGCATAACCCAGATTCAGAAGCAATCCCCAGAGGCTGTATGTCTTTGTTAGTTGTGAAGAAAAATTTTTCCAATGTGAGTAATATTGATCCTATAACCAAATATAACATGCTATCCACTTAAAAAAACTCATGTGATAATACAAAGTAAAAATGAAAGATTTATATTAAAGATATGTAAACCATCAAAATAACTTAATGGGAGGCCAATGGCTGAGATGGTTCTGATGCCCTGAGTTTCTTCTAAACAAAACTTAAGCTCAGCTAATCAGGAATAGCCAACTGAACATTTACTGATATTACCAGGAACTTTCCACCAGGGTAGTCCAAGTAAGCCAACTGCTCAAACTTTAACCAAATAATTGTTCTGCTTCTAGGTCCACCCTGTAAAAGCTTTCCCCTCATGCTCCTTTGGCAGAGCCTCCAGACACTTTCAGTTTGGAACTGCCCAAAGCGTGAATTGCTGTCTGTGCTGATAAACTCTTCACAATTTAATGTGCCAAAGTTTATCTGTTAATAATGTGGAAAAGGATGAAATGTGAATGAATAGTAAAAGTTTCAGGTCACCATAATATCAAATATACATCTTCAAAATTATGGCCCTTTGTTAATTACATCAGTCAAAGACATGTCTCTTGGGCAGGTCCAGCTTATAGTTGAGGTAACTGCATGGCTCCATTACAGAAGAGTCAATGTTTCTGCTAAGCAAATATCCAGTGAAAGAAAAAGAATATCCCTTCAAACAGACCTAATGAACCATGACACCAGGCTTGCTCGCTGACTCCTTAGAAAACAGTATTCCACTGACAATTGCCTGAAGGTGTGTTTACTCCTAACCGCTCTCTACTGCCCATTCTCTCCTTCCTTCTCCAAAAAGACCTCATTTTTAATTATATGATCCTGTGTAAAAATCAGATTTTGTTGTGCACATTCCAAAGAAAAGCACTGAACATAACTTGACACTTCAGAAGACAAGTCGGTAATATTTCTAGGTCTCAGGATTTGGAGAGAAAATAAGGAGGTGCAGTTCTACACTGATAGTAATTCTGTCTTTTGCAAAACACTAAAGCTCCTCTTCCCTCCCAGGACAAGCAGGTCGATTTCTTTTTGGTCATGGACATGGCACCATGTGCTCTCACCACACAACTCACGCAGTTTATACGCCTTTACCCCACTTTGTGTCCTCACTGTGCCTGATCACATCCCCCCACTCTTCAAGGCCTCCTTCAAGGCTCATCTCTCTCAGTTCCAAATTTGTCTTCACTTCCTCTAATACCGCAGGATTTCTACAGTCAACAAAATAGCTTGGCACATATTGGGACACATAAGAGTTCTACAGGCTCCAGTAACATATTTGAGTCTCATGTAGCTTTAACATTTAAACCTCGGCTCGGAGCCTGTGGCTCAAGTGGCGAAGGCACCAGCCACATACACCTGAGCTGGCGGGTTCGAATCCAGCCCGGGCCCACCAAACAACAACGATGGCTGCAACCATAAAAAAAAAAAAAAAATAGCCAGGCGTTGTGGCGGGGGCCTGTAGTCCCAGCTACTCGGGAGGCAGAGGCAGGACACTCGCTTGAGCTCAGGAGTTGGAGGTTGCTGTGAGCTGTGGATGCCACAGCACTCTACCCAGGGTGACAGCTTGAAGCTCTGTCTCAAAAAAAAAAAAAAAAAAAAAGATTTAAACCTCTATGAAAACAGAGGCCAGACCACAGGCTACTTTCATAATCCCTGTCCCCAATCTCCCCTACTCATGTAGAGCAGAGCACATTATCAGAACTTAGAAATAATTTTTTACATTAGCAAGATAAACATAATCCAGATGTGAGGATTACTTAAATCACCACCACAATCCCACAATTTGGGGTAAAGAGTGCCTGAATTTAATAGCAATGAAGACTTCAGGGATTGTCAGAAAAATGTAAAATATTTCTGATGACTTATTTAAAAATAAATATTTCTCTAGACCAGCATTTCACACAGCAGAAATTCAATGGGATGTTAACAAAGGTCAAGCCCTAAAAAGCTTCTGAGGTCACCTAACACTTGAGATATTCTGCTGAACATAGTTAAAATATGAGTTTCTTTATGGCTGTGCTTTTTAGAGGCTTTAACATGCTAATATGTTATTTCATTTATTTTATTTTTTGCAGTTTTTTGCTGGGGCTGGGTTTGAACCCGCCATCTCTGGCATATGGGGCCGGCACCCTACTCACTGAGCCACAGGCGCCACCTTTAACATGCTAATATGTTATTAATCTCATTGCATATTCAATGCAGCATTTCAATAGTAGCATTTCCCAAAATTATTTGATCGAAGAATTTTTTTGAAAGGAACATGATGGAACATATTTTGGGGAAACCTTACTACTGATTTTGATTTTAAAAAAAGTTTTTTCAAGGATGCAATGGATTTCAACAAATCTAGCAGTTTAATAATCTCATATACTGACGACGACAATATGGCTAGAACCTGAGATGAATCTGTAAAGGTTGCTATTAAAAATATATATGATTATAAGAGAAAAATACGTTTAAAGTAATTTGGAATATCTATCTGTATAAATGCTATAAAAGGTAACAAACAAAATAGCACAAGAGCTCACAAAAGAGAGCGATCAAATCTGAACGTAAGCTTGGGGACTTGATGGTTTGAGGAGAAAGGAGGTGAAAAGGGTCTTTGAGAACAGGGAAGGCTCTAAAGGCAGATATGGGGACCATTTCTAACAGAAGTGACAGTGCTTAAAAATGCTTAAATGAAAATATTTGTAATGTTTCAGCAAGTGGTTAGTTAGATGAGGTAACAGAACATATACAAGGGGACACTAGGAAATAAGGGAGTAAAGATCAGCTGGATTTATATTAGAGCAGATCTTGAAATGGGGAGCCAGTACTTAATTTACTAGGTAGTACAAACCTGGAAAGTTTAATAAGAAAATGAGTAAAATAGAGAAAGCAGAATAAATAGTCTAATTACAACAACAACAAAAATCCTAAATGGCTGAAGTTCTTTTTCTCACACTGAAAAACTTCTGGGTCAAGAAGTCCTTTGATCACTGACTACAGACTTTTGACTACAGTTAGCTACTCCAAAGTCTGATGGCCAAGGATCCTAATGTACAATGCCCTAACCCAGTCCAAAGATGTGCATGATCAGAGAAGCATCTCCTGAAACAAATTTCTCTTGTATTATTGATTAATTGTTAGAAATCGTTACAACTTAGATCTGAAAGATACACAGCTAAAGGACATCTCCCTCCTGGAAATTAGTCTAAGGACATGTACTTCAGTATGAAGCCCCTGATCATCAATTCCAGCTTGCAGAACCAAACACCAGGTCACCTCAGTCTTCCCAGTACTCTCTACAATCCACATTGCCAGTGCTTTGAGGGACTATTTAGAGGCATAAGGCCTGGTCTCTGGCCTCCAGAAGCTTAAAACCATTTGAGAGAGACAGATACATACCTGAATAATGTTAAATGGACTGTGATTAGTAGTCACAGTTCCATTTCTGTCAGACAGAAAGAGCAACAAAGAGCTATGTCCAGTCAACAAATATTAAAACCCATTGTTTGCTACTTTGCTAAATTAGACTTGTCTTTCAGACAACAATAAGCTGAATTTTCACACATATATCACAACACAATATGTAAAAGCCAGTGGGGGCAGGGGGGTGTCATGAGGAAAAGGGTGATGTTTCCCAGAGGAGATAAGCCCCAAGTAGAATCAGGAAGGATTAAATAGGAACTGATCAAGCTGACAAGCCAAAGAAATGGCATCCCAAAAGGGGGAACTGTCTGTGCAAAAAGCTGCAGAGAACACATCACATGAGGGCCTCAGACTTGTTCTGCTGCCAAGCTCACCAGTTTGGCTCTAGCAGCAGAGAAGGTGGGACCTGGGGTGAGGGTACAGCACTGAGGTTTGGTAGGGCAGGTGGGCACCATCTTCAACCAGGACTTACTAACTACAGCCCTGGGATAAGTTTATATACTCATGTATCAATAATTTAACATACATCTAAATTTAAAATACATAACAAGTACTTCTATGAAAGAGTAGGAACTACATGGACACTTTGAAGAGCCTATCTTCAAAGAGAAATCTATCACAAGAAGAATGCGAATGCCAAAAACATTCAGACAAAGACTGCTTTGAAAACTTTCAAAAAGAGAGTCAGCAGATTATAAAACTTATAGGAAGAGAACTGGGAGCAGTGGCTCACTCCTGTAATCCTAGCACTCCGGGAGGCCAAGACAGGTGGATTGCTTGAGCTCACGAGTTTGAGACTAGCCTGAGCCAGAACAAAACCCCATCTCTAAAAAACAGCCAGGTGTTATGGCAGGTGCCTGTAGTCCCAGCTTCTAGGAGGCTGAGGCAAGAGGATTGCTTGAGCCCAGAAGTTTGAGGCTGCTGTGAGCTATGATACCTTGGCACTCTACCCAGAGGGACAAAATGAGACTCTGCCTCCAAAAAAAAAGATATCACAGCATAATTTTCTGACCATGTGAGGAAGCTAATTATTTCAAGAGAAATGCCACTAATCGACACAGATTTGACACCAGTACGGCTAGTTTGTTTTGAAAGAGCATAGGATAGAGCATTTAGAATCTACTAAACTTAAGATAAATGCTTGATGTCATCTCTCTTTTTTTTTTTTTACACTTTCATAGCTGAAGAACTTTACAGCTTTATTTAATTAGAATTGTCTCCTAACCCCCTAAGTCCTTAGAGACTTCGATCTCACCAACTATGGTTTTTGCTAACTGTGTTGCTTTTCAAGAATATAATTCCTGTAGTTACCAAGAGGTTGCTATGAGGAGAAGGTGAAGTCAGAAGAGGATGACAGACAGGGAGAACATAGCAGAGGTAAGAAACTTGTGGTCTGGATAAAGTTCAGGAGCAAAGATGCTGAGGTGGTGGGTAAAATAAGATGCTACGGTCGGGGAGTGAGAGGTAACATTTCCAAGACAGCACAATGACTCTGGTTGTATAGCGTGTCTGTAAAATGAAACCGATGATCATTACTTTAATTAAGAGCTAACACTTACTGAGTTACAGTGCTAGTTTCTGTTAGTTCTACCTCACTTTACACATTTTAACATTCTTGATAACCCTATAAAATTCTCCTTATTATCATGTTACAGATGAAAAACACTAAGGCAAAGGTGACGGCGATGGCACAACTTTCCCAAGGTCACAGTTAACTGACGGCAGCACCCAGCCTGGCTTAAACCAGGCAGTCTCTGGCTATGGCAGCCCCCACCCTTAACTGCTACTGTAAATTGCCTCTCTCCCATCTCAGAATTTGCTGAAAGCTCTTTGAGCCCAAGCTAGGGTACCAACAGTGATCCATATGGACGTTCAATGATGTGGAATATCAATGCTTACAAGGGTCACCCATGAACCTGATGACATGAATAAGCCGTATCTGGATGAAAGTCCTTCATGAAATGTGTAGGAAAAACTGACACAATGAACCTCAGAAGAAGAGACTAGCATGACAGTGTAGAGCTAGTAGGCTACAAGCTGCCACTTCCCATGGGGAACCAGGGAACTGGGCACCACTGGAAAGAATTATGAATAAAGGCACAAAAATATGCAAACAGATGTGTTGGGAACAAACTGAGTTAGGCAGAGGAAGTTGGGCAGCACAGGCTATGCTCAGAGAATAGCAGGTAGACAGAATATAATTGAGAGTAATAAAGCTGGAACAGACAAGGACTGAAGTGCATGGATGGATTGGACAATAAGAATAATGTGGCCAAACCTGTTTTAGGAGGGTAAGACTCAAGTGTTAATGACAGAGCCTGCACCATCCATAGTCACCAGTGAGATATGTACTAGCAACCAACCCTCTGCTGGGCACCAACTGCAGCCCTCATGGTGTATAAGGTACCACCGCAGGGGCAAGAGAAAAGGCAGGACGGAAAGCAGAGAATGTAAAGACAACATCTGTCTGTAGAATCTGTAAGACTGAGGTGCCCCAGACACCCAGCCTCTCCACCACATCGAGAGTGGAATGACAGCTGTGTGGCATGGAGTGACCTCACATGAACTTCAGTCACAGACCTTGAGGCAGCCTCAAGACGAATGAAGAGAAGTATGGTTTCGGTTAATACTGACACTTATTATGCTGACAGTTTAAAGAATTCAGAATGGATTTACAACTAAAAAAAGTAAAATAAAATTCATCTTCCTTTTCTTAAAACCTGCTCCTTTTTAAAAAATTACCACTGTACTCTCATTTTCAATAAAAGTCAGAAAGAAAAACTGAACTAATTTTGTGCTGAAGTGGAAAGACTCGTGGCTTATTGGTATATTTGGACTGTATCTCTCTGGCATAACTACGTTTGGCTTAAACTTCTACCAGAAATAATAAAGCAGAGTGGTGAAGAGAAGTCAGGATTTGGAGCCAACCAACCCTCGCTCTGCCATGATCTAGCTATGTTGACCCTGGCAGGCTCAACGAACCCCTCTGTGCCTCAGTTTCAGCATCTATAAAATGGGGTAGAAAAGTACTCCTGCAGGACAGTTGAAGGGCTGCATGGAGTGAGACAGATAATGCCGCACACTGTGAGCTCGCACGGTGAGGGTGAGGTGCTGCTGCTGCTATTGTAACAAACAGTCCTCCTGGGTTATACATGCAAAATGTCAACACAGCTCAAACTGCATTTCATCTGGGAAAAGGTTACAGGGGGTGAAAAATAAAGGCGCTTCTAAAAGAGGGGTATTTCCCTTGAGGAAAATCAGTTGGTTTTAAAGAAAATGTACGATAAAGGAAGAGAAAGAATAGAGAAGAAGGAAAACTCTGGAAGAAATCAGACAACTGGTGGCGCCTATAGCTCAAGCGGCTAATGCGCCAGCCACATACAACAGAGCTGGCGGGTTTGAATCCAGCCTGGGCCTGCCAAACAACAATGACAACTACAACCAAAGAATAGCCGGGTGTTGTGGCGGGCGACTGTAGTGCCAGCTATTTGGGAAGCTGAGGCAAGAGACTCGCTTAAGCCCAGGAGTTTGAGGTTGCTGTGAGCTGGACACCAAAGCACTCTACCCAGGGCGATAGCTTGAGGCTCTGTCTCAAAAGAAAAAAAAAAAAAGAAAAGAAAAAGAGATAACTGAAAGACTTTTACAAGAATTAAACTATAATAACAGGCTGGGCACAGTGGGTCCAAGAGGAGGCCAAGGCGGGAGGATCCAAGAGGAGTTGGAGACCATCCTGAGCAAGAATGAGACCCGGTTTCTACTAAAAATAGAAAGGGCAGTGTTAGAAACGACCCAAGAAAGCAAATAGCTTTCAATTCTCTTTCCCAAAGGGACACCTTGAATTTCCAAATGAGTACTAGACAGCAGAATCTTTGTTTTGTTTTTTTTTTTTGAGACAGAGCCTCAAGCTGTCACCCTGGATAGAGTGCTGTGGCATCACAGCTCACAGCAACCTCCAACTCCTGGGCTCAAGCAAGTCTCCTGCCTCCGCCTCCCAAGCAACTGGGACCACAGGCGCCCG
>CAUYRH010173184.1:0-16668 GCA_963574655.1 Perodicticus potto | reverse complement strand
TTCCTTTCTCACATTTTCTGGCACCCTCTGTGTATATAAACATGTTCCCCATTAATCAGAGTTCTCTAAAAGAGAAGTGGGAATCTCCCCAGGTGTAGTCTTTTCAGGCGGAGAACCTAGAAAAGGTAGAAGTGGTATCAGTAGTTCAGTAGTTTGGTGTTAGCACAGCATTCATCTCAAACACACAGGAAAATTGTATCCTATGACGGTGCCTAGAGCTCAGTGGGTAGGGTGCCAGCCACATACACCAAGGCTGGCAGGTTTGAATCCAGCCTGGGCCAGCTAAAAAATCAATGACAACTACAATGAAAAGAATAGCCGGGCATTGTGGTGGGCGCCTATAGTCCCAGCTACTTGGGACACTGAGGCAAGAGAATCGCTTAAGCCTAGGAGTTTGACGCTGCTGTGAGCTGTGATGGCCCGGCATTCTACTCGGGCGACAGCTGAAACTCTGCCTCAAAAAAAAAAGAAAAAGAAAATTGTAGGCAACTCCTCAGATGCCCATTCTGGATGTGATGCCACACCTCCCTTAAACAAAGGTGTCATAGTAGCTAACACAGCTAGCTAGAGAGAAGACACTCTTCTCTTCCAAAATTATACCCTGGGGTGGGGAATGGTGTGGAGGAAGAGCTCTCATATAGGGGGACACTCTAAGTTGCTTATGCTACTTACTTGTTCAAAATAAAGGAACAACCTTGATTTGTGGAAAAAGAAAAATAAAAAAAGAGCAAAAGTGGCCCAAGAGGGGACTAAGGTGGCCGATATGAGGGCCAAGTGGCTGGTGATAAGCCACGGTCCAGCCTAGAATTTTCAGTGCAGGCTCCAAACAAGATATTTCAGGGAATGAACATGGAGCTCCTGCATATGTATTACCTTTTGGGGTCACTCCCAGGTGTGGATTTTCTTTTCTTTTCTTTTTTTTGAGACAGAGCCTCAAGCTGTCGCCCTGGGTAGAGTGCCGTGGCCTCACAGCTCACAGCAACCTCCAACACCGGGGCTTAAGCGATTCTCCTGCCTCAGCCTCCCAAGTAGCTGGGACTACAGGTGCCCGCCACAATGCCCAGCTATTTTTGGTTGTAGTTGTCATTGTTGTTGGCAAGTCAGGGCTGGATTCGAGCTCGCCATCTCTGGTGTATGTGGCTGGTGCCTTAGCCGCTTGAGCTATAGGTGCTGAGCCCCCAGGTATGGATTTTCTGATGGCTCAGACACTCATCCTGGTGCAAGGCCTTCCCACCATCCCCAGGCATCACTGTGGTGGCATCATTGATCTTCCAACTCCCTCTCACAGGGCTGCTTCCGTGTGAAGCTCCCCTGCTCTGTGACATCCAACCTGTCTGGCAGAATCAAGGCCTTTCCATGAGCTCACGCTCCGGGGTGGGGGTTGTTCTCTCCTGTGTAGACTCTCAGATGCTGTATAACAGCTGGGTCTGCTTAGAAATTGTGGTCTTCCGCTTGTATGTTTCCAACATGGAACAGGAGGCTTACCTGGCCTGCAGGTCGGGTCACTCTTATCTCCTTCATGGTTCCTCTCTCCTGCTTGAAATTCTTCTCTTGGGAATGGGAGCTGCTCAGCCTCTCAGAGAGGCCTGATGCTAATGGAAGGTACTGGAACATTCTAAAGTGTTTCTCAGCCCTGATGCCAGTAGAGCTTCCTTAGAGGGGTCTGCTTGAGGTCACTCAAGGGATCATCATCTTTCAGAAAGTTCCTGATTGGAGGCGGACTTCTTGTTCTCAGCCATAATGTCATCATCTGAAATTATACACAGAAAATCCAAATATGATCTTTTTCCTGTCCAAATAAAGGCCAACCTGTGCCTACCATAGGAATCAATTCAACAAATCATGGCATGTAATAATAAAAAAACAAGGCTGATCAGACTTTTTTCTAAGCAGGTTAAATACTAAATATACAATCAGATTATGAGTTACTTTCATTTGCTTTTTAGGCATATTTTTATATTTTAAATACAAGGAAACCTCAAATTATGATTACATACACCTGGCAAGAAGATAAGGAACAAGCAGGGGATTTTTTTTTTTATTTATTTTTATTTTTTTTATTTGTTTTCTGAGACAGAGCCTCAAGCTGTCACCCTGGATAGAGTGCTGTGGCATTACAGCTCACAGAAACCTCCAATTCCTGGGCTTAAGCGAGTCTCTTGCCTCCGCCTCCCAAGCAGCTGGGACTACAGGCGCCCGCCACAACACCCGGCCATATTTTTTTTTTTTGGTTGCAGCCATCATTGTTATTTGGCGGGCCTGGGCTGGATTCGAACCTGCCAGCTCAGGTGTACGTGGCTGGCGCCTTAGCCCGTTGAGCCACAGGCGCCGAGCCCAAGCAGGGGATTTAAGCAGGGTAGAGAGTGATGTGGGAAGCATAGGAGGGTCCAGAAGGATGACACAAACTCTCTGGGTCATGTAGGAGGAGGGTGTGGCAGCAGTGGATTGAGACCTGAGGCAACTATACTAAGTGGAAGTAGAAGAGGAAGCTGGGGAGGGGGGTCATATCCAACATTGGACAAAGACCCATACACATCATAAATGACATGGGAAATAGTGACTTTGATATGTAAGCACCTGTGGTTTACAAAGTACTTCTTCACCTATTGTTTTTTTTGGATGCTTGCAGATGAGGAAACTGAGTCTCAGAGAAGTTAAAGGCCTTGTCCAAGAATCAAGACTGCCCAGCTAGCATGCAGTGGAGACAAGACCTGCATCCTTTTGCTGTCCTGTGGCCGAGGTGGCTCACATGGCACTCGGCACAGAGCAGAAGCATTTCAATACTTTAATAACCCATCCCTCTGTTCTGGCGGGTCCCAAATGAATGTCATTCTGCCTCTGGCCTCCCCCTATTTCTAGGCCACAGGGATACCAATGGTGATAGGAGATGCTAGAAGTTGTTCAATATGTCAGTTCTTTCAGTGTGGTAGCTCTCCAGTCACCTGAAGAGCTGATGCAGGTTGCCATGGGCATGTCCAAACCTGTGGAGTGAACTCTTGGTTCCTTGAGCCCCTTTTGTGGGCACTGCTAATCTAAAACAGCAACCACGTGGTGTTTTCATTTGGCTTTGCAATGAATGTTTATAGTCCTGTTATAAAGGAATGTGTGTACCCAGCTCTGAGAATTTATAGGAAACAAACAGCGAGGTGATGGCTCCTCTTGAAGGAGAGATAGAAGCATGGCCTGCCGCTCCTGCTGCCAGCTCCTCCACTGGGATAGGAGTGGACGCCTCAGTGGGTCCCTTCCCTTGATGCTCCACCCCCCTGCTTCTCCCTGGAGGAGGCCCCCCTCAGTACCTCCCACACGGGGGCAGGCTTGGTCTCTCACAGGGTTCCCTTCAAATGCTGCGGACAGGCGTTATGAAGGAGAGATGAAGACATGATGTTGCTGTCGATAAAGGTCATCATCACAAAAAAATAAAGTTCATCATGAGCCAGCTGTGGAGTGCAGTTGGGCTAAGAAGCTACCACACTATTAGAAAGAGGAAATACGGTGCACAGGGCACACTCAGGGAATGAAAGACCTCAGCTGTGGCTAAGACAGCTCTGGGCAACTGAGAAAAGGGCCATATTCTCCTCGGTGTATTTCTCTGTGGTCTGGACTTGAGAGCTCCCACGCTAGGTTGCTGATGACACTTGGCTCCAGCACAGATCTGTAAGCTATGATGTTCTGCCCTGCTTTTCATCACAGCAGGGCCCAGAAAAAAGAAACAAAGACTTTGAGGGTTCCTGCTTCTTACCACTGGCATGGAGTGGTGGGGCTCCCAAGATTCACATTTGAACTGGGTCTCCAACTGGCTGAAGCTGCTGATATGTGGTGATTCCTGTGCTCAACGTGGAGGTACCATCTGCCCCAGAAAACTCCTTGTTCTGGAGCCAATGAAGAACATTGGGAGCCTGACAGGGAATAAAGGACATTAGTGTTTTCTTCACTTTAGAAAATTTCTTGTTAGATATTTTCCCCCCCAATGTATTTCTTTAAAAATTATTTTCTGATTACAAAGCAATGTCTGTTCATTGCAAAAATAATTAAATGTTACATACTTATAAACATGTACAAAGGGGGAAATCCTTCTAAACCCTATTTCTGGCCAGATGCAGTGGCTCACTTCTGTCATCCTAGCACTCTGGGAGGCCGAGGCAGATGGATTGCTTCAGTTCACAAGTTCAAAACCAGCGTGAACAAAAGCCAGACCCCATCTCAACTAAAAATAGAAAAACTAAGGCAATTGGATCATTTGAGCCCAAGAGTTGGAGGTTGCTGTGAGTTGTGGCACTGTGGCACTCTATCCAGGGTGACAGCTTGAGGCTCTGTCTCAAAAAAAAAAAAAAATTTATTAGTAGACCTCCATATTTTTAATCTAGCATTTTAAGACAAATAATAGGGATGAAAACAGATTACTGGAAAGAATTGGTCCCCTCAATGAAGCAAGATGCTTCTCTTCTCTTGATATGTATAATTTAGATTCTACTGCCTTGGACCTTTTTGTGTCTTGCTTTTTTCCCTCACTTATCGTTATAACATAAGCATGTCCTCCACATAATTAAATATACTTACTAAACGTGTTTAGGAGTAGCTTTATTTTCTCTTAACAAAATAATCAGGTCATTGTAGAAATTTTATTTCAATGCAAATAAGCATGAAGAAGAGAGTAAAAAAAATCATCCATTGTTTTATCCCTTCCGGAATAAACACTGTTGAGATTTTGATATATAATTTTCCATACATTTTTCCATAAACACAAAGTTAAGTACTCTGTGTGCATATTGCTCTGTTATCTTTTCCCATTTAATATCTTTTTTTTTTTTTTTGAGAGTCTCACTTTGTTGCCCTTGGTAGAGTGCCATGGCATCACAGCTCACAGCAACCTCCAATTCCTGGGCTTAAGCAATTCTCTTGCCTCAGCCTCCCAAGTAGCTGGGACTACAGGCGCCCGCCACAACACCCGGCTATTTTTTGGTTGCAGTTGTCACTGTTGTTTGGCAGCCCCAGGCTGAAATTGAACCCGCCAGCTCTGGTGTATGTGGCTGGCGCCTTAGCCCCTTAAGCCACAGGCACTGAGCCAAAGCCCAGCTATTTTTAGAGACAGGGTCTCCTTCTTGCTCAGGCTGGTCTTGAACCCACGAACCCAAGCAGTCCACCCAACTTGGCCTCCCGGAGTGCTGGGATTACAGCATGAGCCATCACACCCAACCCCCATTTAATATCTTACATATCTTTTCATAGCATAGTATCACTTTTAACAGTTAAGTGAACACATATAGCACTTATCTTATCACAATTTTATTTACAAGTATGCCTCCCATACAGCATTATAAACTTTCTAAAGACAAAGACTGCTGTCTTACTTATCTTCCTCTGCCTAGTAACTCTCATGGTGCACGGCATATGGCACATGCTCAATAAACTCTGCATGTCTGAATTTCCCTAACTTCTCCTTTAATTAAAACTTAACCATTTTCAAAATATGCCTGAAGGTCTACTTGCATAAAATAGAAATAAAATGGAAACGCATGCTTGTGTTTTCAATAGTAACTTACAGTGCAACCTCTGAAGTCCAAGAGGCCTGGGTTCAAATACTGATTCTAATACTTACAAACTAAATGACCATGAGCCAATTACTGAATCTTTTAAATCCTTAATAATCACTTAACTGTAAAAGGAGTATAAGGCAGAGTAACTATCATTATGCCTATACATTTATTCATTTAAAAATAGCTATCAAAGACCAACTGTGTGTTATATACTATGAGAAAAATACTATGCTAGTCTCTGGGAATTACTGAAGAACAAACCAGACAACATTCCTGCATTATGAAGCTTCCACTCTAGGGCAGAAAACTCTGATGCCCTAAGCACAGAACTGTGCCCTAGAGTGCCCAAAGCACAGGCCACATGTGTTTTATGGCAGTCATTATGTTTGAAGGATGCTTCTGGCACTTGGTGTGGGCCAGAGATACTAGCCTTCCTGGAAAGAGTTGACCATCCCACAAAAGGAAAGCGTGTCCCATATTCTGTGGGACTTTCTAATGCTGCGCGCCCCAGATATTCAAGTAAGTATAAATTCTTTTTCTGATTATTTGAGCCTATAACCTAACTCCATGTGACTTACAAACAAAGGTATTTTTTGCAAATTTTCTTGGTTTTTTTTTGTTGTTTTTTTTTGAGACAGAGCCTCAAGCTGTCACCCTGGATAGAGTGCCGTGGCATCACAGCTCACAGCAACCTCCAATTCCTGGGCTCAAGCGAGTCTCCTGCCTCTGCCCCCCAAGTAGCTGGGACTACGGTGGCTCACACCTATAATCCTAGCATTCTGGGAGGCTGAGGCAGATGGATAGTTTCACCTCACAGAGTTCGAGACAAGCCTGCACAAAAGTGAGACCTTGTCTCTATTAAAAATAGAAAAAAAAAATAAGGCAAGAGGATCACTTCACCCCAAGAGTTGGAGGTTGCTGTGAGCTATGACACCATAGCACTCTACCGAGGGCAACAGCTTGAGACTCTGACTCAAAAAAAAAAAAAAAAGATAAAAATAGTTTTAAATTAAAAATTGTTTTTCAGGCTCGGTGCCTGTGGCTCAATGGGCTAAGGTGTCAGCCACGTACACCTGAGCTGGCGGGTTCAAATCCAGCCTGGGCCCCCCAAACAACAATGACGGCTGCAACCAAAAAATGGCCGGACGTTGTGGCGGGCGCCTGTAGTCCCAGCTACTTGGGAGGCAGGAGACTCCCTTGAGCCCAGGAATTGGAAGTTGCTGTGAGCTGTGATGCCACAGCACTCTATCCAGGGTAACAGCTTGAGGCTCTGTCTCAAAAAAAAAAAAAATTGTTTTTCAATAGTTTTGCCTTTGGAATCATAAATGTTCTGCATGTTCAACAAACTAAATCAGAAATAAAATACACAGATTTTGAGAGAGTCACAGACACTCACTTGGAAGAAGGCCACGGGACATCAGAATCAGAGAGTGATGCAGCTACAAGCCAAGGAATGCCAGGGACTGGCAACTGCCCCCAGAAGCTGAAAGAGGCGAGGAAGGACTCTTAGAGCCTCTAGAGGGAATGTGGCCTTGCAGACACCTTGACTTTGGACTTCTAGCCGTCCAAACTGGTGGAGTACATTGTGAGGACCTACTAAGTGTTGAGTGGGTGCCCAACTCCACGTGGTGGATGATGTGGAGAAGGAGTTGAGATTGACTCTGAACTCAAGGACTGGCCGGGAAGAAGAGGCCATATGGACACAAAATGATGGGGATAAAGATTCATGTGATAACCAGACAGTGCAGGTTAGAGTTCCTTTCTTCATTATACTTCATTCCAGATCTCACAGAGACCCTGGCCTTCCATGAAAGCATCCTTCCTTCAGCCTTCTCAGCTGCCACCTAGCTGTTGAGTAGTAGCCTGCTCCAACGACATGTGGGTCCTAAGAGTGAGCCCAGGCCACCTCAGTTACACTAGTTATTTCCAGACCTTGGTAGCGCCTTCAGGCACAGATGCTCCCCTGTTCAAGGAAATGTCTATCCCTGTTACCACAACTCTCCCACCACCCCTGCTTCCTCTGCTGTGGCGATCACTTTCTCTCTGCATGACCTGGACTCATCGGAAGCCAACAGGTGATCTCTTGCCTCAGCAATGCTATCTTTTCCTTGTAACTGGGCTAGGAAGGTTGAGATGCCCTTCCTTGTGGGGCCTGGCTAATGCACCTTATGCAATATGTATGCTCTGCTCGTACCTGAACTTCCCAAGCAGTGCCCTGCTTATGCATTCATGAGGAAGTGCTCAAGAGAATGTCATTTTGTCAAATGGAGTTGAACCATAACTCTGCTTTATGAGGGATTACAGGCTGTTTTTTCTTTATTTGTAAATGTGCCAGCCTAAAAAATGCTGTCTTTTGTCAGAGACAGCTGACTAAACATCTTTGAGTAACAAAAAATAAATAAATAAATAAAATACATAGATTTCCTATTATTGCCATCCTATATATTGAAATTATTTTTCATCATGGCATGGAGTTAAGAAATCCGTTGTGATGATCACACATGGGATTTATTAGTTTGGGGATCCCTCTTGTTCTCAGTAATATAAGACACAGCCTACTTCACAGCTCCCCACCCCCAACATTGCCTCTTGTAGTCATTGCTTTTCCCCATACACCCTGTATGCTGCCTATTAAGGGATGTGATCTCTGAGGTCTTTTTATCTCCTAGAGACTGAACGTCAAATGTGCTGGAGGTTCAAGACACAGTTGTTAACACAGGTCCAGCTCATCTGCAGAAATATCCTACTTTCCTGTTTTCTCCATGTCAATAATCTGTAATTCTCCCCACCCAACGAATGAGAGGAAATATTTGCAGATCTTATTATCTAATAAGAGACTTGTAGCTAAAAAATATGAAGAACTCTTACAACTTCAAAAGACAAATAGCCCAATTAAAAAATGAGCATAGGATATGAACAGGCATTTCTCCAAAGATACATAAATGGCCAAGAAGCACATGAAAAGAAGCCCAACATCCTTAAGCATTATGAAAGTACAAACCAAACATGTATACTCACCTCTGTGTGTATTTGATTGAGGGTAAATAGATTATACTCCATATTAATTTATTCCAGGACAAGTAAAGAAATATTGGAAAATATTTACTTTCAAAGAGATACTAGGCCTGATAGGGTTGGGATCCACTGATCTAGCAGGTAGTACAGAAAAGGATTATATGTGATTAGTATATGGCCTATTAGACAAGAGTCAGGTCTTTTTTTTCATATATATACACACACACGCACACATACACACATATGTATATAAATATATCGATAGATATAAAATTCAACAACAGAGATTCGGTCTCAAGGACTACAAGGAGAAATAAGCAGCAAAATTATAACTTATTCTTCACTTTTGTTATCAACTTGTTCTTTATTTAGATGTTCTGTTTCTGGAAGTATGTATAATTATACACTTGTGCCACATGTATCTGTCATTATGTTACACAATGACGTATTTCACAATGTCTGTGTGCCAGATAAGTGAATCTTACATCTTTAATGCCTGAACATTTAATTTAAATATTTTTTGTTGTTGTTGTTGAAGATATTCCTGAACAAAGCATGCTGCCTCTTTTCACTGTCCTTTTGTGGCAAATGTCAGTTTTATCATGCTATAACCAAATGATGCCCTAAGGCACACTGACATCGGTCACTGATGGCCTCTCAACTGAATGGTCCCAGATTGATGAGCTTTTTGGAGTTCTTGGCTCTGCTTTTTATAGACACTTATTTCTCTTTATGGGCTATATATGTATTGCTACCCTTAGTACTGGTGGCCTCAGGCAGTGCCTCCCACCTCTTTCTATAATTTGCTGCATTCATATATACATTTCTTTTAACACCTACATTACTAGTGACATGATATATTTTTCATAGCTACGGTCTTTTCAATTCCAAGTTTCCAGAAGGCTACTAGCTGAAGTAATAAATGAACATTTATTAGAAGGTAATGGGATTATCTCAAGAGTAAAGGTGAACCATGGTGCAGAACCAGGAATTGGAAACTTAGCAGAAACCAAAGTGGCCGTTCTCAAAGTCTCTCTCCCCTCTTCATTTCCTTGCCCAGCTATTTCATTCTTTTGCTTCTGCAGACTACCCTCTTTGGCTTCTCCATGAATGTGATGGTTATGTCAACTCAGTTCCAGTCACCTGCAGAGAACAAAGAGCTGCCTCTATCCCAATGCCAAAACCAAAGAGAATCAGCCTGGCTGGGTTCAGGTTCAGGTCAGGTTACTATCTGTAGTCCAGTCAACTTTGGCCGGGAGGATATGGTCACATAATATAAAACTGGCTGCTGTACTGCCTCTGTGAGAAAGAACAACCTCGAGAAAGAAGGTAATGAGGAGCTGGCTTAACAAGCAATAAAGAACCAGATAATTGAAACTGTTCAAACTGTATCTAAAATAAAAATACGTAAGTTCTGTTGAGGGTCTGAAGTGCTCCCTTGTGAAGAAAGAACATGATGTTTGGCCCCACTGTCTTGTGGTATACACTTTGACTTTTCTGAGTTCTTGGTTGTTTATTGCCTTTTTTAAATAATTGAGATATAATTCAAACACCATACAATTTGTCCTTTTAAAACTTACAATTCAATGATTATTAGTATATTCACGGGTTCTGCAACTAACACCACTATTTAATTTCTAGAACATTTTCATCACCCCAAATGGAAACCTCATACTCATGAGCAGTCACTTCCCATTCCCATTCCGCCTTTCCCTGGCCCCCAGTAAACAATAATCTACTTTCACCTTCTATGAATTTACCTATTCTGAACATTTCCTATAAAGGGAATCATACAATATGTGACCTTTCATGTCTGACTTTTCACTCAGCATAATATTTTCAAGGTCTATCCATAGTAACATGTAATAAGTATTTCATGTCTTTTTGTGGCTGAATAAAATTCCATTGTATGGGTAGACCACATTTTGTTTATTCATTGGCTGATAGACATTTAGATTACTTTCACTTTTTGGCTATTATGAATGCTGCTATGAACACTCATGTACAATTTTTTGCATGAACATTATCTTTTAAAATCTCTCAGCTGATACCTAGGAGTGGAATTGCTGGGTCAAGTAATAATTCTATGTTTAACATTTTGAGGAATTGCCCAAATGTTTTCTAAAGTGGCAGCACCATTTTCTATTCTTACCAGTAATGTGTTAGGGTTTCAGTTTCTCCACATCCTTGCCATCTTTTTTATTACAGCCATTTTCTTGGAGATGAAGTGGTATCTCATTGTTATTCCAATTTGCACTTCCCTAAAACTAATGACATCAAGCATCCTTTCATGTGCTTAACAATCATCTGTATATCTTCTTTGGAGAAGCATCTATGCAAACATTTTTGCCTATTTTTAAATTGGTTTATCATTTTATTGAAAAATTCTAAGAGTTAAGATATTCAAGACACTAGACCCCCATCATGTATATAATTTTTTAATGTTTTTCCCATTCTATGGGTTTTCACTTCCTAGGTGGTTCTTTTGAAACACAGAAGTTTTAAATTTTGATGAGGTAGTTCAATTTGTCTTTTTTTCCTTTCATTCCCTGTGCTTTGTCATATCTAAAAAACATTGCCTAATCAAAGGCCACAAAGATCTGCACCTATGTTTTCTTTCTTTCTTTCTTTTTTTTTTTTTTTAGAGACAGGGCCTCACTTTGTCACCCTGGGTAGAGACCATCGCGTCACAGCTCACAGCAACCTCCAGCTCTTGAGCTTAGGTGATTCTCTTGCCTCAGCCCCCCAGTAGCTGGGACTACAGGCGCCCGCCACAACGCCCGGCTATTTTGTGTTGCAGTTTGGCAGGGGCCGGGTTGGAACCCGCCACCCTCGGCGCCCTACTCACTGAGCCACAGGCACCTCACTGCACCTATGTTTTCATCAAAGAGATTTATAGTTTTAACTCTTGTATTTAAATACATAGGTTTTTGATCAATTTGAGTTTTTATATATGGCAGGAGGTAGGAATTCAACTTCATTCTCCTTTGTACATGGATATCCAGATGTTCTGACACCATTTGTTGAAAACTATACTTTCCTCACTGAATTATCTTGGCCTCCTTATTAAAATCCTGTTTCTTTTAAAACTACATTCCCAAGGTTGCTCAATAAATGACTATACTCAGTTAAGCATGCAGCAACAAAAAAGCAACTAAATATAATTAAGATGTGTGTATATTAAAAGTCAAATTATTCAGTTGTTTTTACTTTATACTAAAATTATTCTGGTTAGCACAATGGATACGTTTACTATCTTTATCATGGTGATGGTTTTATGAGTGTACATATATGCCAAATGTATCAAATTGTGTACTTCAAATATGTGCAGCTTATTCTACATCAATTATTGCTCAATAAAGTTTTTTTTTTCTTTTTTAAGATAAAGCAAAGGCAAAAACATAAACAAAATAACTTTCTTTTGCTAATCATTTTTCAGGATCAGCTTCTCTGGTCAGGTCTAACAATTGCTACCAACTAGCAGTTTATGAAAATGTGTATTTCTCCATTATTCTTAATTGATCTCATTCAAAACCTCAAGAAAACCACTTAAATTTAGGATTTGTGTAAGGTTGGGATTAACTCATTGCTACAGAATGAGTATTAATGAGGGCTGAAAATGTGTTTTGATTCTTAAGGAAAAGCATTTTACTTAATTTTTTTAGACAGAGTCTCACTATGTCACCCTCAGTAGAGTGCTGTTGTGTCATAGCTTACAGCAACCTCCAACTCATGGGCATAAGCTATTCTCTTGCCTCAGCCTCCAAAGTAGCTGGGTCTACAAGCTCCCACCGCTATGCCCGGCTATTTTTTGTTGCAGTTGTCATTGTTTGGTAGGCCTGGGCCAGGTTCAAATCCGCCACCCTAGGTGTATGTGGCTGGCGCCCTAACCACTGAACTATGGGCGCCAAGCCAAGGAAAAGCATTTTAAAATCCCCTTCCAGTGAAGATTTAGCAACTGTGTTTTCCTTTTCTATGTAGAATTTAAGCCCTCACAGTTGGACCAAGCTCCATTTTGGCAAAGACTTTGTCTGTCTATTCACCTCCATACCCATCAACCACAGAGCAGGTGAGTAAATTTCTGTCAAATGAATAAATAAAATCCACCACCTTTTCCCAGGAACATTTTGGAATGAGGCAGGTAGCATCTCTGTTCCTCCAAGTTAAGAATTACATTTCTAGAGGCAGATGCTGCGTATTTTCTGCAAATTTTCTTATTATTCACTTTTTTATATTTGGAAAAATGAGTTGGTGTGGCTTAGGGATCTCACATCCAGAAATTACCTAAAAATGTATCAAAGATTATGCATAGGATATACCAACTGAGAAGCAATCAGATGAGAGCAGTTAGGGAAATCATGGCATATTCTGTGGAGAACAGGCCACGGACTAAAACTCATAATTATGAAGAGTCTGCAGTAAC
The DNA here is from genome assembly GCA_963574655.1 of Perodicticus potto. Classification (NCBI taxonomy): domain Eukaryota; kingdom Metazoa; phylum Chordata; class Mammalia; order Primates; family Lorisidae; genus Perodicticus; species Perodicticus potto. Next base: position 3,696 of record CAUYRH010173184.1, on the reverse strand, counting down.
AGGGGAAACTAGTGTGGAGCAGAAAATGAAAGGCACAACCACTGACTACGATTACAAACTAAAATTTCATACCATCTACCTGCTAGAATTTATTTTATTTTATTTATTTATTTATTTTTATTGAATCACAGCTGCGTACATCAGTGCAATCAAGGGGTACAATGTGCTGGTTTCATATACAATCTGAAATGTTTTCATCAAACTGTTTAACATAGCCTTCATGGCATTTTTTTTTTTTCCTTTTTCATTGGTAAGACAGAATTTATTTACAGAAAAGAAAACAGAAAATACTAAAGCTCCTGGTAGAGAGAGAGAACTCAAGGGGGGAGAAAAAAGCTCTCTCCATTTCTCTCCCGGTCTTTCCCTGTCTCCCCCTTTAGGCTTTTAGTCTCAGGGTATATATAGCTGTATTGGTTCCTGGGCCAGGAAACGAATGAACACAGTCCCTTCCGCCGGGGCAAAGTGAATGAATGTATCAGTGAATGGACACAGTCCATTCAAGGAATTGAGGCCTAGGAAATTCACATGAAATTGACCTAGGCATAGGAAATGGGGGTTCCACATTTAGTCTTAAGTGTAAAGCGAAGGAGACACCAAGGCACAGGTGTCTCCTCGGCAGTTTTCCGGCCTTTTTGGCTATTGGTGGGGGTTGGAGGTCCCCCTCCTTGCCTGTCATCCAGCCCGCTGGTTCTTCAGCTGGCTTCCGCAGCACAGACACCAGCGAGGAGGAGGTACCTGCTAGAATTTATACTGCATGAAGACAAGATGTTTCACTTGTTTTTCTGTTCACTGGACAGTACCTGGCATGAGGAATGTGCTTATCAATGTTTTTGAATGCAGCAGTGAAACTAAATATAGAATTCACCCATAAAAACATATCTGAAGAGAATGAACAAATATATATATAGAAAATTGTGTTCCAAGAGGTGAAAACGTGGACTTTTTCCCTATGTTCCGATTTTCCATAAGTTGTGATAAAACTTTCTCCATGGCCACAGAAACAGCTGCTCTAGCCCCCAGCCTTGACTGCTTCCTTCTCTGGGCTGCAAACTAGGGAAGTATTTGAATTGGAGTAGGAATGTGACCAGCGTTCACTCAAAAAGGGGCATTTTATAGGGTGTGTGGCTGCAGCCCAGGGCTCCTAGGGCACCTGATGTTAGGCTTTCCCCCCAAGACTGAAAAAGCGGCACTGCCTTGGTTATCCCCATCACACCCCACACAAGTTTAGAAGCCTGCACTCCTGAGGGGGGCTGTTCACAGCCCTCAAGTCCTCTAACGAAGTCCCTGGTCCTCTTCGGGCCCCTAAAGGCGGGATGTCACTCGTTTCCCCCGACCCGAACTGAGCCCCCCTTCGAGGAGCTAACTCATTCCCAAAGGGGACGTCACTCCTCAGTAGCCTCATCTTCCCCAGGGAGCCCCTTATTTTTCCCAGCCATCCTGAGGGGTGGTTACTCCTTTCCCACCAGTCCCGTCCCCTGTGACAGGGTCACTCGCACCCCGGGCCTCCGGAGCGGGGGTCACTCGTGCGAGGGGGAGAGGTGACGCCCTCCCCCGAGTCCCAGGCCCGCCCGCTCCCTTCCGGGCCCTCCCCCGCGCCGAGCGGCCGCCGGGGCGGAGCTCCGCGCCGGGCCGAGGCTGCGGCTCCGATCGCGGGGCCGAGAGCGCTGAGGCAGCGAGCGTCATGGCGGGGTGCTGCGCGGTGCTGCGGGCTTTCCTGTTCGAGTACGACACCCCGCGCATCGTGCTCATCCGCAGCCGTAAAGTGGGGCTCATGAACCGCGCCGTGCAGCTGCTCATCCTGGCCTACGTCATCGGGTGAGCGCGGCCGGCGCCGGGGTCCGGGGGGCGGAGGCCGCGGCGCTGAGGTGGCAGGTGGCCCGGACCTGCCTGGGGCCGGCCGCACCCCTCCCTGCTCAGCCTGGTTTGGTCGCCAGGTGAGCGCCCCTGGCGTCCTGCAGGTGGAGTCCGGGGGAGGCTGCCCGAGGCCGGAGACACATTCTCCCCGGGCTCCCACCACTGTCGACCTGCTCCTCGGTGTTGGGGCCCGGGAGGCAGCAGGCTGCAGCGGCTCCGTTTTAAAGGCAAAGCCTGGCAAAAACTTCACCTCCGCTTTTCCTGTATAGCCTTCGAATTTGCTCCATAGTGGCCCTCGGCTGTGGGGGCCTTTTCCTGAGTGCTCAATCACCGCCCTCCAACATCTTTCTGTTGATGTGCTGACAAAACGAAGGCTCGGGATTTGCACTTGGTTCCTTCTTGGTCTGTGGCTTCTGGTCCTTTCCTTTCAGCATTGTGTGATAACCCGAGATAGTAGAGAGGTCAGACTTTAAAGGATTGCATTTAAAGCTCTATTTGTTTGCCTTAGCCATGTCATACCCTGTGCTGCCACCTGATGCCCTGCCACCTAGAGCCTTACTAACTGCATAATTGTATTTGAAGACATCAGTTGCAATTAAGCATAGCCTGAGGGAGGAGGTGGGAATTAGAATTACCTTCCCAACTGGGCCCACTTTTAACAGCATCTGGGGTGTTATGGCTTCTACAGCTTCTGGGCTGACAGATGTATCTGCATGCCAGCTTCTTTTTCTTTAAAGGCCTAGTGCAGTAGTATGGAAACTGCAACTTGGAACCATCTGGAAATCTTTTTAAAAATTCTAATTGCTGGCTCCCATCCCCAGACCTGATCCAATTGCTGTTGAGTAGGACCAACTCTCCAGGTGATACTTATATTTGGCAATGTTTGGAAACCAGTTACCTAGTGTATCCCAAATTTAATGACCATGAAGCACTCATCTGAAGAATTGTTTGAAAGTAACAGACTCCTACCTTGGGTCACTGTTTTGGAATCTATTAACACTGCCCAAGGGAATTCACACAATGGGGCAGGTTTGGCTTCCCGCATCTGTCAGCACCAGCAGTAGATACTAATAGTATTCAAGAAGATGGGGCTTTCCAGATGTCAACTCAGTGTCAGTCCCACCTGGCCCATAGGCAGATTTGGAGTCATTAAGTCTCAGGGGTGACTTAGTACCAATCCTACCTACTCCTCCCCCTACAGTGACTATGATACACTCTTTACATTTTGAGACCTGCTACTGGCTGGTTCAACCCTTAGTTAGACCTGAAGTATTTTGGGTCAGGAGCTCCCATGCAGTTTTTTGCTCTTGGTTTTTGCTGCTATGGGAGGATCAGTCCACATCTACCTTAGGGTACCTATACAATTCTGGGCTGGAGAAAGTATATAGGTGGATATACCATATGGTGGCCATGAGACACATGGCTATTGAATACCTTTTTTTTTTTTTTTTTAGTAGGGACAGAGTCTCACTTTATCGCCCTCAGTAGAGTGTCGTGGCGTCACACAGCTCACAGCAACCTCCAACTCCTGGGCTTAGGCAGTTCTCTTGCCTCAGCCTCCCAAGTAGCTGGGACTACAGGCGCCCGCTACACCACCCGGCTATTTTTCTGTTTTGTAGTTCGGCTGAGGCTGGGTTTGAACCCACCACCTTCGGTATATGGGGCCACCGCCCTACTCGATGAGCCACAGGCGCCGCCCCGGCTATGGAATACCTTAACTGTTTCTATTCCAAATTGAGATGTGCTTTAACTGAAATACACACTGGATTTCAAAGAGTACCAAAAAAAGTAAACTATCACAGCAGTACATTTTATATTGATAACGTGTTAAGATATTTTGGA
>CAUYRH010173177.1:0-12390 GCA_963574655.1 Perodicticus potto | reverse complement strand
GTACATCTGAGCTAGCGGGTTCGAATCCAGCCCGGGCCCGCCAAACAACAATGACGGCTGCAACCAAAAAATGGCCGGGCATTGTCGCGGGCACCTGTAGTCCCAGCTATTTGGGAGGCAGAGGCAAGAGACTCGCTTGAGACCAGGAATTGGAGGTTGCTGTGAGCTGTGATGCCACAGCACTCTATCCAGGGTGACAGCTTGAGGCTCTGTCTCAAAAAATAAATAAATAAATAAAAATTAAAAAATCCCCTAGAGCAGTGTCACTCTCAAGGCCCAGCTACATGTTCCAGAAGATCCCCATTTTCTTTTAAACTTTGGAAACATAGCGCACTTGACCCAGGTGCAGGGGTTCCCAGTATCCATCATCCCCCAATTATATCCTCAACTTAGATGCCTACTATTATTTATAAGAAGGCTCTGTGCTTCATCATTTATAATTCTATCAGAGTAATACCACTCTCTGAATTTGGTAAATCATCATAATTAGAAACTTTTTTTTTTACCGCAAGAACCTGCACGCTGGCCCCAGCCAATTACGTCTCAGCAAGAAAGTCCCCAAACCCTAGTAGAACTCAGGTAACTGCCCAACCCCTCTTAGCCAATAGTATAAAAAAACAGTATAAAAATAGTATTAAAAAAGAGTAAAAAAATAGTATAAAAAAATAGGTCAACTAACCCCATGCTTGCTAGAATGGAAACCCCCCACACTCTTTGTAACCACAATAAAACCCCTGAAACCCCCCTGAGTCAGGGCTCTCAGCCCGGATCCACAGCGTCGGAACTCCTGAGAGTCCAGGTTGGAACTTGAATAAAGGCTTTTTTGCTTTCGCATCGGAAGAAAAAAAAAAAAAAAAAAGAAAAGAAACTTTTTTTTTTTTTAAGTTACAATCTCACTTTATCGCTCTCTATAGAGTGCCATAGTGTCACAGCTCACAGAAACCTCAAACTCTTGGGTAAAGTGATTCTCTTGCCTCAGTCTCCCAAGTAGCTGGGACTACTGGCGCCCACCACAATGCCTGGTTAGTTTCTTTTTCTTTTCTTTCTTTTTTTGTTGAGAGATGAGGTCTTGCTCTGGCTCAGGCTGGTCTCCAACTTGTTTGCTCAGGCAATTCATCCGCCTCGACTTCCCTGAGTATTAGGATTATAGGCGTGAACCACCATGCCTGGCCATGATTTTGAACTTTTTAACAAAGTCCAAAGGAACTTTCATGACTTGGCTTGTGCCTAGTCTCTCCATCCACAATTTTTATCACTTCTAGAACGGTCTTTATACACCTGTTGTCATAGGTGAATCCTGCAGGACACTGTTTGGACTGCCCCTCCCCACTTCAAGACTAACACACTCTTTCTCCTCCTGCTGGGAATGTTAGCAGCTGAGAGCTCTCACATAAGTAGTCTCGGAGAAACTTCTCAGTTAAAGAGTCTCCTCCCCTGAGATCATGTTCCCTTGCTGGAACAACCTACATCTGAAGACTGGTTGATGTAGGGAAATAAACACAAAGTCCCCGCTCTTCAAAGAGACTCAAGTCTGAAAGGCCATCCTAGTTCCAGAGCTCCCTGTAGGAGTAACAGAGACCTGTTTTGTATCTGACTGCAGTTCATCTCCTCCCTCAACCCAGTTCAGCTCCTCCCTCAACCCAATCCTGCTTCCTCCACTTCACCTCAACTCCTAATCCCCTAGTACTGATTCTAAGAGCAAAGCCAATATTCCTCCTGGTTGCACATCACCATCTTAGAATCTTCTTCCTGGGAAACACATGTACAATCTATAATTCTACAAATATATGTTGCGTCCCCTCCCCTCATGCCTTAACAAGTGCTATTTCATATTCCTGGAACATCCTTCACTTTTAGGTATTCCACTCATCCTTCACAGCCTAGCTCAAGTCTTCTTGGACCCAAAGTCATGTTTGAAGTGTCCACCAAGTATGCTTCTATCATTTCCTACCTCCTGTAACTTCCTGGTAACTTTCAGAAATTCATAATTATTGACTTTTAAAAATATTCTCTCCCCTTGATCTATAAACAGTTTGAGGCTAGAGTTTGAGTTTTATTCTACTTTGTATCTCTAAAGGATAGTGTAATAGTCAACACAGAGTAGATGCTTAGTAAATATGTATAAGTTAATAAGTGAGTGATTAAAGTGCTAAACTGCATGCTTCTGGATGAAAGGGTTATAAAACATGGGGAAGGGTCAAAGCTCTTCTGTTTAATAGAATGTGGTCCTGTTAACAACTCTCCTTATGTCATGGCTGACAAAAACCAATTTTCCATCACCATTATTGTTTTACTTTAATTATCAGTGACTTTGACCTAGGGATCTGGAAGGAGCAGTTATAAAAGTTTTAGTGTCCACATTGGTCCATTCTCTTTCTAAGGGTAGAAGCTTGCATATGTTCTTATGGCAGCCCCTCCCTAGGTCTCTGTTAATTTGGACACAGATATTAAAATGGTGGAAAGGTGGAGACTCAGGATTATAATGCAATTTTTTAAAAAGTACTAGATAAATACTAAGACAATACTGTGCTACACACTGTCAGAGAACACAATGATGACAATCTCTGCCCTCAAGGGATGAAAGACAAGAGATATGCCCAGAGGCCTGGGGAACAACGCAAGATAAGACAAAGGGAAGAAGGAAGATGCACCAATAGAACAGCTCTCGGGAGGAAGTGAGGCCATGCAGTCAGAGGTGCTGCAGGAGGGGCTGCATGTGGTAGGAAGGGTTTCCACAGCCATGAGGGACGGAGGGGTATGAGTGGGGAGACTGTTACAGAGACCAGTCTGTAGACAGAAGAATAATGAAAAAAAAAAGTAGGGTGGATAAAGATTTTCATCCTTTTGAATTAGTACAGAAGGTCATTTCCAGGGGCACAGGAAGGTGAGCAAGACATGACTGCAGGCCAGATGCGGCGACTCACACCTGTAATCCCAGCAGTCTGGGAGGCCAAGGCATGTAGATCACTTGAGCTCAGGAGTTCTAGACCAGCCTGAATAAGAGTGAGACCCAATCTTTACTAAAAATAGACAAAATTAGCCAAGCATGGTGGCAGGCATCTATAGTCTCATCTACTCTGGAGGCTGAGGTAGGAGGATCCCTTGAGCCCAGGAATGTGAGGTTGCTGTGAGCTATGATGATGCCACTGCAATCTACCCAGGGTGTCAGAGTGAGACTGTTACTCAAATTTCTCTTTGTTTTTCCTTCTACAGCCTCACATGTACTTCAAACGTTAATTGTAGCATCTTTGTAATGAAGACAGTGAACCGGTTATTTTTTCCAAGAGATTTCAGTTACATTAATGCTTTTATAAAGTATCACTTACCATGTGGTGCCATCTCACAGTGGACTGCAGAGTCTGGAGACTGGTCACTAGACAGAAAGAAGATGAGACTAGTTGAAAGGGAATGACTATAACCTCTTATCACCTTACTGAGACCTTATCCCCAGACTTGAAGCTAGTATGACTTTGATGGAAAAGCCCAGTAAAGACACACACATATACACAAAAACTACAGATAAATTTATTATGAATATCACTAGATAACACTTAGCAAACAGATGCAACAGTACATTAAAAGAATAATGTGCTATTCCAAACATGGAGAGTTGTTCAAGAAAAGAAAACCTATAATTAAATTTTTAACACTAGTTGCTAAAAAAAAAAAAAAAAGAAAGAAAATATACATGATAGTTTTTAACTGAGGCCAAAATTTCTGATAAGGTTTGAAATCCAATCTAGATAACAATTCTTAACAAAATAGATAAATATTTAACTTCTTAAGAAAGCCAGCATCAAGTGCAATAAGGAAATAATTAGAAGAATTCTCAGTACAGAATATGACAAAGATGACCATTATTATAATAATGCTATTATCATTTCCCATTTCTGGAGGTACCATTCAGTATTACTAGAAAATTGAATTGAATGCACATATTAAAATTAGAAAGGGAAAGATAATATTTTTTGAATTATTAACTTCATGGGAAAAAATACGAATGCCTTTTGAATTTTTCCCTGCTATCCAAATGATTTAATTAGATTGGAGTTAACAGTTACTGAGATGTTTGGTAAAATTGCCTTATAAAAATCTTGAGGACCTGGTATGTTTTTGTGTGATTGTTTGGAGGAAGTAGCCCTTTGATAATTATTTTTATTTCTTTCATTTTAATTATTCTGTTTGGCCTTTTTTTTTTTTTTTTAGAAATTTTTGAATATTTTGTTAATAATAAAATTCTTATTTTGGAATAATTTTATATCTACAGAAAAGTTGTAAAGACAGTAAGAGTATACTCACATGTCCTGTGACCAGTTTTCCCGCCATGGTTATGTAACACCTTACATAACCGGGTACATTTTCAAAACTAAGAAATTAGCATTGGTACAATTTTATTAACTAAACTGCAAACGCTATCCAGATTTCACCTGTTTTTCCAGTAATATTCTCTTTCTAGTCCTGATTCCAATCCAGGATTCTGCGTTTCTCTTAGTCTGTCTCCTTAGGCTCCTCTGATCTCTAACAGTTGGGCCACTCTCCTTGTTCATGAATTGTACAGTTTTGAAGAATGTTGGCTAGGTATTTTGCAGACTGTACCTCACTTTACATTTATTTGATTTTTTTTTTCAGATAATTAGTTTGGGGATATAGGTTTGGGGAAAGAATATCAGAGAGTGAATGACCTCATCATAAGCAAGTACCAGAATTTGAATTTATTTATTAGTGCTACTATTTTGCTCTTTCTGAGTTCAAAAATTCAGCTACATCTTTATATGAATCTTCCCCCTCTTTCTGCCTTTCTTAAATGTATTTTATTATTCTTTTTTTATAACTTCCTCTCTTAGATGTTTGATTCGATTATTTTCATTCTTTCTGGTTTATTATTGTAAGAATTAAAGACTATAAATTTTTCTCCGTTCACCTCTTTGCTGTATATTACAGGGTCTGATATGTATTGTTCTCAATATTCCCTAATTCCTTCTTTAATTCAAGAATTAGTACAGACAGGTTAGTTGGGAAATGGTAGATTGTTTTTGCTTTTTTGTTTGATAAACTCATTGTTATTTTCTAGTTTTCTGCCTTGTGACCAGAGAATATTTCTACTATGCCTACTTTTTGGAGTTTATACAGAAACTTCTAGCCTAAAATATGGTTGCTTTTGTCACTGTTCTATGGGGGGAGGGAGGTATAATCTTTGGTTTTATAGATACAAATTCATTTATGGGTCTCTCTCTCTCTCTGTTTCTCTTTCTCTTACACAAATGGACACCTAGACACACACATGCACACCTCTCTATCTATCTATTATGTCCTAAAGCCTTACTTGGTTTTTTACTCCTTGTCAACATGCTGGCAGATGTGAATTAAAGTCTTCTACTCCTGATGCTGCAAAAGAATATTATGTATTAGTACATAAACCAGTAACTTTCCTATAGTTTTGCTATCAATTTTGATGCTACTATGATACATAGTAGGTATTATATACATTTGCATTGCTGTGCATCAACTTATCACAAAGTTAATGGTTTTATAAAAAACCCATTTATTATTTCAATTTCTGTGGGTCAGAGGACTCAGTTTCAGCTCAGTTTAGTCTCTGCTCAGGGAATAAAGCTAGAATCGAGGTGGCAGCTAGTAGTGCTCTTATTTGAGGGACAGGGTCTTCGCCAAGGTCATTTAGGTGACTGGAAAAATTAAGTTGTTTGAAGCTGTTAGATTGAGGGCCCTGTTCTCTTGTTAGGTATGACTGAGGCCATCCCTCAGCTCCTAGAAGCTGTCTGGTCACTCAGATGATATCCCTTTTAACTGAAAGACAACAGATTAGTGACCATAATAATAGCCATAAAATCCCTTTGCCAGGTATATAACATAATCATGAGATTGATTTTTCATCCTATTCAGGACTTCAGCCTATATCCTTTCTTAATATTTCAGCTTCAAAGGGAGGGATGTATATGAAGGAACAAGAATAATGGGAGCTCAGCACTACCCTGGGGCTAGAGACTCTGCTCCCAGCTCCACTGCTGCTGCTGAGTTGGTGGCTCCAGCCCCTGAGACTCCAGAGTCATCCCCAGTTCCCAGGGGTCCACCCCTGTGGTTCCAGTGCTCCTATCAGGCCTGCAACTCTGCCTGTAGGAATCCAGGGCTGCTCCTGGACTCCAAGACAACCATCGCCAAATCTCCACCATTGCCACCAACCTGTGGAACTTCTCTGAGGTCTTTTCTTTCATCACTCTCTGCAGCAAATGGCCAATCTTACTGTATTTGTTTTTTTTTTTTTAGTTTAAAAGTACCATATATACAGATACCTAGATTTTTGGTTCTTTTTTTTATTTTTTATTTTTTAATTAATCAATTAATTTATTTTTTATTAAATCATACTTGTGTACACTAGTGCAATCATGGGGCACAATGTGCTGACTTCATATACAACTTGAAATATTTCTATCAAACTGTTTAACATAGCCTTCATGACCTTTTAATCACTATATGAAGACATTTATATTCTGCATTTAGTAATGTTCACTTGTACCCTTCTAAGATGCACCATAGGTGTGAGGTTGAATCTTTTCAAGTACCTTTTGACTTCCTTTTCATCGTTCTATCTCAGAGTTCATAAATCATACCCAAGAGCTTTCCAAATTAGATGTGTGCAGAGAAGAAAAATCTTTATTTTGTGAAGATACAGCAAATTCTGTCATACTTTCCTAGTGTCCTGACAATTCAATTAGGTTTGAATGAGTTTGAACGGATAGCTTGATTCTGACCGTCACATTTATTGCTACCAAATCACTCACAAAAGAAAAGCACTGAGGATTCACTTTTTTAGGGATTTTTTTTTCCTGACTTAATTCCTATCACTGAGTGTCTTTGTTTCTGTGATGTACCAGTTGGGATGGCTTTATGGGAATGCAAACTGTGCAGTTACATAGGGCCTTGCACCTAGAATGGCCTCTTATTTGACCTCTTTCCCCGTTGTAAAATTCTAGGCCATTTTTTAACAGAGGAGCAGAAAGTGATTCTTTGGAAAGATATGAGTGGCTCAATGACAGGACTTGAGAAACACTCTTGAAATATGCTGGGAGCTGCTGGGATCAGGCTTTTCCAAACCTCTATCTAGGACCTGCCACTGGGAGAGGATGGTTAGTCAGCCACTGTCCTGACTGCTCTGCCATCCCACTGTCACCAGATAGGAAGTTCAAAGTGTACTTGCTTCTTTGTGTTACTCATTCCAATCCAGCCTCCTTGGGAACCTCTGGTTTGCTGAACTCTTTGGTGAACCTCTTTGGTGAAAAGAGCTCAGCAAACCAGAGGTTTGCACAGTATTTCTAGCCTAGCGCCTAGGATTGGGAGAGGAAATAAATATGCTCTGCAATCTTCTTTCTTGAGAATGGACCCTGCCAACCAGGAGGACTTACACGACAACACATTGCCCCAAGCATAAAGAGGAGATGGTTCACCATCGGGGTAGTCAAAACACAAGGAAGAAAAAAGTGGCACATGCCACCTCACCTGAACTCTAACATATGGCACCTTTGAGTTTTCTAATTGAAATGTATTTCTTTGTGTTCTCTTTTACATCTTCTTCTACCAGTTTTTTCATGATGTTACCCTCGAATATTCCACCTTATTTTTAATTCTCATATACATTTCTGCATAAACTCTTTTACCTGCTGGCTGATGACCCTGAATTACTCTGCAATCAACTTGCCCATCTTTTTCTCTAAGGCTCTCAATGTCCCTCAGAATTTCTGTGTAATGTGATTGAAATTAGGAATCACTTTTCTAATATCATGATTCAAATAAACCTAATTAATTTATACTATTGCCTAGAACCAGAGTGGGAGATCCACAGGCATGTTCCCCAAAACATAATGATCTTGTTATCTAATTATATAGAAACTAAGATCTTTCTTCCAATTATTAATATGAGAAAGGGAGTTTAAATTTTGAGGAGGCTAATTTAGAATATCTAATTTTGATATGATGCCAGGGTTATGCAGTAGAAATCGATTTTCGTGAACTATTTAGTAGTATTATTTGTTGTTTGAATATTTGTTCTAGATGTATGTGATGCAGTCTATTGCATTTTTCTAAAATGATCATGAAATTTCCTTCAGTTCTTTTTTATTGACTATAGACTTATTAAGTCTTTGACCAAGTTTTTTTAATTTGCACATCATTAAGAAATACATGCACTATCAGTTTCAAAGGAGAGCAAGGCAGGTTTGAATAAACTTTTCATAAGTCATGGAGTATGGACATCCTGATTGAATTTTACCAGTTTTTACCCCTATTTTTACTGGGGTCCTGTCTTAGGGCTCTATCTTGTCACCTTTCTGTAAAGTACACATAAAAAAGGAAGACAGATGAAGGTGGAATGATATAAAGAAGCATAAATTACCTGAAAGTTAAGACATTATCCCAGTTTTTCCCTGCATTTTCTCTGACCTTACCTTTCCTGGCTCCTGAAACATGAACTGTGAGCAGAAAATGGTGATAAAGTCTTAGTTCTTCACATACTAACACATGCTTTTTTTTTTTTTTTTTTTAAAGGGCGTCTGGAAAAGCCAACAGCAAACTTTATTCTTTTATTTTGGAGTTTTTGACTGGGGCCAGGTTTGAACCTACCACCTCCGGTATATGGGGCCCGCGCCCTACTCCTTAAGCCACAGGTGCCACCCAACACATGCTTTTTAACTCTGGATTTCATCATAATTTTATTAAAGTTAATGCATTCCATAGAGTATTTTGCTCAAATTGCCTCATCAGCTGAAATGTAATTTTGATATTATTTCCAAAATTAAATATTTTTACTACTATCTACTGTACAGTTTTTAGTAATGATAGCAACCAATTGAAATGCCTCCCCTATGAACAGATTTTATTTGCACAGTGGATATTTTAATCTATTCACAGGTGTTCATTTATAACATTATCAATGAATACTTTATGCTTAATGTAATATTTTAGATATTAAATCATCATTTAAAGTCTTAGAGGGAGTTTCATTAATAAAAGAATAACTGAACAGAATGTGGAACAGCATATAGACTCTGACAATTATGGGACATAAAAACTAGAAGAGCATCAAAACAGAAAAATGTAAGTACTCGTAATATAAAAGTTCAAATTTCTGAATTTTATATGCATTCCTTTGTCTCAATTATATGTGCTTCTTTTTCAAGGCATGTTTAAAACAGTGCACTGCAAAGAAAAGAAATGAGAATGACAATAATTATTCAACTACATTGCCACTCTTTAAATGGCATGTGTGTTAGCAAACTATAGTGTTAAAATTTTAGACCTAGGTTTCATGAGGCTTTATGATTCTCATTGGCATAATTATTACCATTTTGCCATTGTTTGTTCTGAAAATTAGTCCAAATGGGAGCAAATAGTAGGAAAAGAATGAAAATGCCAAAATGAAATTATTGACATGTATCAGTACATAATTATCTGTTTTACCTTGTTTCTCTTTCCCATGCTTTTGGAATGGCTTTAAATATTAGAAATTAAGTTTCTGGGAATGCCAGGCTCTACGCATGTCTTAGCTGTTTTGAATTCATTTGGCATTCCTCACAAATGAATTTCTGTTCTCTTTTACTGATTTTATTTCCACACTATACTTACGTACATTCAAACAGCTACTGTGTCCTGTCTGTTCTATAGCTATATTGTCTATGAGATTTGTCTCCTCTAAAAGAATTGCTTGGCCTGGTACGGTGGCTCATACCTGTAATCCTAGACTCTGGGTGGCTGAGGCAAGAAGATCACTTGAGCTCAGGAATTCAAGACCATCCTGAGCAAGAGCGAGACCCCATCTCTACTAAAAATAGAAAAAAAAATTAGCCAAGCATTGCCCCAGCACCTCGGGAGGCTGAGCAAGGAGATCCCTCAAACCCAGAAATTTGAGGTTGCTGTGAGCTAAGCTGATGCCACTGCATTGTAGCCTGGGCAACAGAGTCAGACTCTGTCTCAAAAAAATAACATAAAATAAAATTGAAGCCATTGCTTTAGTACAAGGCCACATTACCTCCTGACTGAGTCATTGCCTTACATTTCTAACTGGTACTCCTGTCTCCAGTTGTCTTTCTGTTGATATTGTCCTCATTTCTGGCATAATGATCTTTAGAATATTCAGATATAATAATTTTGTTTTTCTTATGAGAACCCATCTGCCTTCAGAATAAAATCTAAACTCTAAAATAGCATGATTTAACAAGTCTAACAATTCCTTTGTACTACCTACCCTAAATTTGTGCCTGGATTCCTAACCTATTGTTTCTTGTTAGAAGATAATATTTTTTCTGTTTTACTTCATTTGCCTACTCTCCTATCAAGACCCAGTCATGCTTCACCTCCTCTCTGGATCCCTTGCTTACTATCCTCCCACAATAAAGAAAGATTTTCCAATCCCCTTTCTGTGACCAGTTCTCTTTATCTCCTCTCTTTGTATAGGTTTCTATCAGAACATAGATAATATTTAATTGTGTTTTTTTTGTTTTCCTATCTTGATCATTAAACAGAAACAAAGGAATTATTTTTATGAAAACACCAAAAGCAAAATTTTTGAAAAATTAAGATATAACTTATAAGTTGAGTGTAGCGGCTTGCATCTGTAAACAAAGCTACTTGGGAGGCTGAGGTGAGAGGGTTACCTGAGGCTAGGGGTTCGATACCAGCCTGGACAATATAGCAAGATATCATCTCAAAAAGGAAAAAAAAAAGATACAATTCACATATCATGAAAATTACTATTACCATTATAAATGTAAAATTCATTTGTTTTTAATATTCACAAACAGAATGCCCATCACTAATATCTAATACCAGAATATTTCCTTACCTCTAAAGGAATTTCCATGGCTATTAGCCGTCACTTCCCAATCTCCTCTTGCCGTAGGCCCCAGAAACCAGTAATTTACTTTTTGGTTTCTAAGGCTCTGCCTCCTCTAGACAGTTCATATAAATGAAACAATACACGTACAATATGTAGCTGTTTTCATGGTTCTTCCATGTTGTAGCAGGTATCTATACTTTATGTCTTTGTATGGTGGACTCCATTGTATGGATGTGCCACTTTTATAAAATCTACCTCTGACAAACATTTCAGTTGTCTTTGTTTTGAGCTAATGTGAATAATGCTGCTATGAACATTTGTGTACAAGTATTTGTGCATTTTATTTCTTTTCTCTTAGATAAATATCAAGGAGTATAATTTTGGGGGCATAAGGTAACTTTGCACTTAACTTTTTGAGAATCTGACAAACTGATTTCTAAAGGGACTGCACCATTTTACATTCTTATCATCAAAGCAATGAGGGTTTCAGTTTTGGTTGTTGTCTCTCTGTTCGGTTTGGTCTTCCCACCTGGTGTTAAGTAGGAACTCATGGCTTTTTATTTGCATTGCCTTATGACTAATGATTTCTATGTGCATGTTGTACACAACTTCTTTGGAGAAAGATGTATTTATATCTTTAGCACATTTAAAACATTGGGTTATTTGTCTTCACATGATGAGGATGTGCTATGGTTTGAATGTGTTCCCTCCCAAATTCAGGTATTGCCAATGTGATAGTGTTAAGAGGTTGGTCCCTTAAGAGGTAAGTAGGCTGTGAGAGCTTCTTTCTCGTGAATGGGAATAGAGACCTTCATAAAAGGGCCTGATGGAGAAAGTTCATGTCTTTCCCCCCCTACCTTCGGCCATGTGAGAACAGAACATTCCTCCTCTCTGGAAGATGCAGCATTCAGAGATTGGCCTCTCACCAGATAGCAAATCTGCTAGCACCTTGATCTTAGACTTTTCAGTCTCTAGAACTGTGAAATAACAAATTTATGTTCTTTGTGAATTACTCTGTCTGTTGCATTTTGTTATACCTACACAAATAGACTAAGATAAGATGTAAGAATTCATTATATAATCTGGACACCAGTCCCTTTTCTGATACATGATATATACACTATTCTGTCCTATTTTGTGAGTTGTCTTTTAGTTTTTTTGAAAGTATCCTTGGAAGTTTTAAATTCTCTTTATTTACAACTTATTATTTCTGTTATTGCTACTGTTTTTGGCATCAGACCTGTAGGGGCACAGTCATCTGTGCCCTTGTAAGGTCAATCAGTCTCCCATTTTGTGAAGGCAAGTTCAAAGTCTTTTGTGAGTTAGAAAGGAAAAATCCTGGTGGAATTTTCCAGGCTACTCCCTTAAGAGGATTAACTGCCTCCAATTGTTCGGTTAAAGGATTGTTACTTAGCATAAGAATAACCTTGGTAAAGTAGTTATCAGTTAAGCCAGTCAAACCTTAGCCGATAAGGATAGTTTTACATAATAAGTGGTTATCGGTTAATCCGATTTATCCATAGACCTGTAAGCACCAGGCAGCAAAA
>CAUYRH010173175.1:0-18649 GCA_963574655.1 Perodicticus potto | reverse complement strand
GGAAGGGACTGTATTCATTTGTTTCCTGGCCAAGGAACCCATACACCTATATATACCCTGAGGCTAGAGGCCTAGAGGAGGAGACGGGGAAAGACCGGGAGAGGAACGGACAGAGCATCTCTCTCCCCACTTGAAATCTCTACCTCTACCAGGAGCTTTGGTGTTTTCTGTATTCTTTTCTGTAAATCAATTCTGTCTTACCACGGGGGGGGAGGGGAATAATGTAATGAAGAATAATAAAATACATATATTTAAAAATTTAAAAAAAAAAGAATATCCAGAATTTATAGTATAAAAACTATATTATAAAAGCATGTCCAATAATAAAAATATTGTTATGATTTATGTTCTCATTCTATATAAGTCATACCTAATTTTGCATTCTTTTACTTAAAGAGAAAGGACTCCAAAAATTGTGTAAAGTTCAGCCTCGCAAATCCTGGATTCATCTCCACAACGGGATCTTGGGTATCTCACACTCTTCCTCCTCACCCAAAGTAAAGGCTGACTCTCTTTTAAGCAGACAGAAAGAACAGAACCAGAAGACAAACAGAAATTCTACCCACTATGATTTTCACCTTAAAAGTCAGTAGGATTCATTCACTAACAAGCATAAAGCCCCATGAAAATGCACAGTACTCAAAGACTCAAGGAACTATTGTTTTCAACAAATCACCTATGAACTCCAAACAGATAAAACAGCTAGATAGAAGATGTTCAGCATCATTGTTGTTTTAATTATTCTGTTTTTTCCAAAAGTAAATATTTAGTTTGGATAAGTTAGCAGAGTAAACACAAGGCTTTCCTTTTCATTTATTTTTTTTTTATTTTTATTATTTTTTTTTGAGATAGAGTCTCACTTTGTCACCCTCAATAGAGTGCCATGGCGTAATCACAGCAACCTCAAACTCTTGGACACAAGCAATCCTCTTGTCTTGGCCTCCCGAGTAGCTGGGACTACAGGTGCCTGCCACAATGCCTAGCTATTTTTTAGAGACAGGGTCTTGCTCTTACTCAGGCTGTTCTCGAACTCCTGAGCTCAGGCAATCCACCCACTTCAGTCTCCCAGAGTGCCAGGAATATAGGCGTGAGCAACCATGCCTGAAGGCCAACACAAGGCTTTCCTTCTTCGCCTAATGAAAACACAGGTGAATGAATTAATATGCCTGAGGAAGATCTGGTAATCTCACACCAATTTGGACGATGTTACCTATTTGGACTATGGTCCTCTTTCTAAGAAAAAGCTCTTTGTTGCTTGAATAAGCATTTTTTGGTCCATTAGAGAGGGTAAAATCATAATGTTTCACTATAGAAAGAATTATATTTTCATTTCACTATTTCCTCAATTCATATTTGCCCTTGGCTAGGTCTCAAAAATTGCCTATTACATTTAGTTAAATTTAAAATGCAAAGCTTTACAAACAACATAATTTTATAAGTTATTTCATTGATGGGTTTTCCATATCAGTTCAATTCAGCAAACATTGGTTGAGAGCCTTTTAGCATGACAGGCATGGAACTGGGCCCTGGGGAAGACAGAGCTGAAGATTCAGGATGCTTTCCACAAATGTATCAAGGTGATAAACAATGCTCTGACAATAAGATCAAAATGTTGAGAGAAACAGTAGAAGGAGCAATTAATCCCACCTGGACAAACAAAAGGGAGAAAAAGTAGATTCAAAGTGTGTTTTGTGGGCTCGGTGCCTGTGGCTCAATGGGCTAAGGTGCCAGCCACGTACACCTGAGCTGGCAGGTTCAAACAACAATGACGGCGGCAACCCAAAAAATGGCCAGGTGTTGTGGCGGGCGCCTGTAGTCCCAGCTACTTGGGAGGCGGAGGCAGGAGACTCACTTGAGCCCAGGAATTGGAGGTTGCTGTAAGCTGTGATGCTACAGCACTCTATCCAGGGTGACAGCTTGAGGCTCTGTCTCAAAAAAAAAACAAACAAACAAAAAAAAAAAAACAAAGTGTGTTTTGTGGATTCAGAGGGCTCCACAGAAGAGCTTGTGCGTGTCTCCTGGGTAGTAGGGAGCAGAGAGGCAGGCTCTGGGTCTCCCAATATTGATTCAACCAAAGCATCACTCCTTCTGTTTTATTTGTTGGAAATCTGCATTAGACTTCTCTGACAAAAAGCTGCTACTTGTAAAAAGTGATATTTTTAAGCAACTAAATGAGATGCCCTTTGATCTGGGCTTTGAAGTTTAAAGAATCTGTCCAAGCAGAGATGAAATCCAGTGGCTTTGGCCCCCTTCAATATATTAAAATTCCCAAACCTACATCTCTACCCCTCATTATTCTCCTAACACTAGTATCTCCCTTCTTTAATCCATCTTCTGTTCTCTATAACACATTTTTTAGAAGCGTTGATGGCTACCCATGGCCCACTGGATAAAATCCAGTCTCCTGTCTACGATCTACAAAATTCTTTCTAATCTGGCTCGAAACGCCTTCTACCGTTCGTTATCCTTCACTTACCCAAAGATATTTTTGGGGACACAATTTTTCATAAGTCTCTCACCTCTCTGCACTTCTTAAAAATAGAAGCACCTACAAATTTTGTCCCAGACTGTCTTTTCAAGAATGTTTGTATAGTGAACAGCTTTGGGAAACAGAGATGGTGACTCTCTCCAGAAGAGAGGGAAGGTTTCTTTGCTTTCAAGCGTACTAAAGATATTATCTCCCTCCAGGAAAACTTTGGGCAAGTTTGCTTACTGTCCATTATAAGACTGGGAATTCCTAAGCTTGAGGTTCCTCAGCTGTGACACAAACTCACTGGGTGCACAATCCATATGGGCCACTCTACACTGCCACAGTGGGACTTGGAGGGTAAGGAAAACCAATGCAAAAATGAAGCTCATACTGCTCTTTTTGTTGTGAGTAATACAACATTCTGTGTCTGACTCAGGGATCTCGTGTCTTCTGCCAGCATCCAAGGAACTGCAGCAGACTGGGCTGTTAGCTTATATGCAGAGCAAAATCTAAGACCTTTCACAGTTTGTCACAGATCCCCATGTGTGGCAGGATAAACTAAATTATGCTGCAGTAACACATGACCTCCAAATCTCAGAGACTCACGACAAAGATGTGTTTCTTGCTTATCCCCCATGTCCTTTGCAGATCAGCTGGTGGCTCCACTTCCATCACCATTGTCTTCATTCTATAATCTAGCAAAACATCCACTCTCTGGAACATTGTTAGTGGTCAAAGGAAAAGAGTATGTGGCAAAGAATGCACCAGCTTTTAAATCTTCCACCTGGAAGTGAGAGACATCCCTTTGCTTTCTTTCATTGACCACGTCTAAACTCAGGTCTACTACAAAGTGCAAACTACCATGTGAGCAGAAAGAAAGAGAGTTGGACCATTGCTAAACATCACTAATGACTACCAGAGCACATTCACACCACATGACTGGTCTTTATGCAAACCTTCTGTGCTTGCTCACACCTGGGTATTAGATAAGCAATTCCTTCTTCCCAAAATGTGCTTCTTCTCCCTGACTCTTCACCTCTTCCCACACCTCTTGTTAACTGGATAATACCTACTACTTTTCAAAACCCAGTTCAAACATTACCTTTTTTTGAAGCCTCTTTGACAATCCCTCACCCAGAAATACATCCCACTTTCCTAGGTTTCCATAACACTCTGTAGTTATATCAAAGATCTGAACCCATTACCCCATCCTGGATCATTAATTTGACTCCTTCCATAAATCAAGATCTCTCAAGGATAAAGGATAGAGGATGCGCTCATAATTTTTTTAAGCTACCTTTATGCAAACCCAACACCATTCTTATTAAAATATTTCAGAGGATTTCCATTCAAAATTAAAAAAAAAAAAAAACTTCACTGTAACCTTCAGAGCCCACATAGTCTGACCATCTCTAACCTCAACTTGTGCAATCTTTAGCCTCCAGTTTGAGCCATAGTGCCTCCTGTTAGTTTCTCACACCTGTTATACTTTCCCCACCACAACATCTATGCCTCTGCCTGAAGCCTCCTCATCCTACATGCCCTGCCTCAACTAATTACCTCCAGATTTGAGCAGAAACATTGTGTTTCCAGGGAAATCTTTCTACCACCCACCCCTGGTCAAGATCAAAGCCATCCACTACTTGTCCTCATAGTACCATGGACTTCTCCTTGACAGTATCCTGCACAGCTAGTATTTTATGTATTTTTTGTATGACTATTTTACTGTGTCCTCCCCATATTCAACCTTAAGCTATAAGTTCATGAAGATATGGATCCTATCTATTTTTTGGAGTCCTGATTCTTAGTATATTGTCACCTTGTAGGACTGGTAGACATAGGGCAAGTGAATGAATAAATGAGTGAATATAATGAGATACTCAGTAAATGTGTGTTGGATGGAAGAATTTCAACTAGAGGAGACAACAGTAAAAAAAAAAAGATACAAAAATTTACCTGGTCTGCAGGACAAATTTTTCTATAAATGACAAGAAATGCATAAGAGGCAAACTACATTTTACATAAATTTGCCAGTGTTTTTTATCGTTGTAGAATCTAAATTGCAAAAGAGCAACTCAGTAGATGCTGGATTTCCAGGAGGGTTTAGAGATATAATCTCATTAGTTTTCAACCTTTGTCTGTAGATATAATTGACATCTAATTCTTTAAATAAGCAGAGACCTTTCAAGCATGTTCCTGTTACCATTATCTAAAATGTATTTGTGGATTTACTATTTACAAAGAATCTTCCCTTGTGCTCCATATTTAACACTAAAAAATCCTAAAAGCATCTCAAAAACACAAGAATATAAAACTCACAGGTCTTATATAAAATAATCATACAAAGGAAAAAGAGAAAGGAATTGGTAACATGACAGAAGTTCAGCAAACCACAAAGAAAAAAAGAGAAAAAGCAAGAATTTATAAAACAATTAGAAATCAAAACAATATGACAAGAACAAATCCTTACATATCGATAGTAACCTTGAATATAAATAAATTAAATGATCCACTTAAAAGATACAGATTGACAGAATGAAGAAAGAAAAACATGAACCAACTTTATATTGCTTACAAGAAACGTAACTTATCCATAAAAACACATAGAAAGTAAAGGGGTGAAAAAGATATCCACCCAAACAGAAAGCAAAATGAGCAGAAGCTCTACTTACTCTTATATTAGATAGAACAGACTTTAAATAAAAGACAACCAGATGTGGTGGCCCAGATCTAGAGTCCCAGCATTTTGGGAAAGCTAAGGAGGGAGGACAATTTGAGGCCAGGAATTCAAGACCAGCCTGGGCAACTTAGTGGCACCTAATCTCTACAAAAAATATTTTTAAAAGCTGGGCATGGTGCCATGTACCTATAGCCCTAGCTACTTAGAAGGCTGAGACAGGAGGATTGCTTAACCCCAGGGGTTGGAGTTGTCATGAGCTATGATCATACCACTGCACTCCAGCCTGGGTAACAGAGCAAGACCTTGTCTCACCAAAAACAGGGGGGAAAGGTCATTATATAATGATAAAGGAATCAATTTAAAAAGAGTATATAATGATACTAAATATACATACACCTAACATTGGAACACCCAGATTCATGAAATTAATATTACTAGACCTAAAGAAAGAAATTGACAGCAACACAATAATAGTGGGGGATTTTAATATGACACTCACAGCACTAGACAAATCAACAAAAGAGAAATTTAACAAGAATTATTGGACTTAAATTGGACTTTAGACTACATGGAATTAACAAGTACAAAACATTTCACCCAACAACCACATTCCACAAAACAACTATAATCATTTCAGCTTAGTGTCCTAGCTCAATAGTTATAGCACTGGCCCCACAAACCAGGGGTGGCAAGTGTGAACCTTGCCTGGACCTGATTAAGAAAAAGAAAAAAAAAAAGAACATTTCATCAATGCACAGAACATCCTCCAAGATAGACCACACTTTAGGCCATAAAGGAAATCTTCACAAATTTTTAAAAATTGAAATCATATGCAGCATCTTCTCAGACCACAGTGGAATAAAACTAGAAACTAATATGAAGAAAAACTTCAAAACTACATAAATTAAGCCACATGCTCCTAAGTGATCAGTGAATCAATGAAGAGACAAAGATGGAGGCTGGTGCAGTGGCTCATGCCTGTAATCCTAGCACTCTGGGAGGCCAAGGCACGTGGATTGCCTGAGCTCATAGGTTCAAGACCAGCCTGAGCCAGAGTGAGACTACCATCTCTGAAAACAGCCAGGGGTTATGGCAGGCACCTGTAGTCCCAGCTGTTTGGGAGGCTGAGGCAAGAAAATTGCTTAAGCCCAAGAATTTGAGGTTGCTGTGAGCTGTGATGTCACGGTACTCTACTGAGGGTGAAAAAGTGAGACTCTGTCTCAAAAAAAAACAAAAAAGGCTCAGCATCTGTAGCTCAAGTGGCTAAGGCACCAGCCACATACACCAGAGCTGGTGGGTTCAAATCCAGCCCGGGCCTGCCAAACAACAATGGCAACTACAACCAAAATATAGCCGGGCATTGTGACAGGCACCTGTAGTCCCAGCTACTTGGAAGGCTTAGGCAAGAGACTCGCTGAAGCCCAGAAGTTCAAGGTTGCTGTGAGCTGTGACATGACAGCACTCTACTCAGGGCGACAGCTTGAGGCTGTCTCAAAAAGAAAAAAAAGTTGAAGATGAAAATTTAATTTTTAAAAATAAACAGAAATAAAGGGTGGCTCCTGTGGCTCAAAGGAGTCTGGAGGTGGCGGGTTCAAACCCAGCCCAGGCCAAAAACTGCAAAAAAAAAAATAAAAATAAAGATAAATAAACAGAAATAAAAATACAACATACCGAAGCCTGTGGGATACATCAAAAGTAATAGTAAGAGGGAAGTTTATAGCATTAAATGCTCATCACAGAAGTAGAAAAAACACAATTATATGGGGAAAAGGGCAAGGAAGGGGAGGGGAGGGGGAACATTGGGGTGGAGGGAGGGTAACTGGTGGGGCCACACCTACGGTGCATCTTAGAAGGGTACAGGCAAAACTTACTAAATGCAGAATACAAATATAGTGATTAAAAGGCCATGAAGGCTATGTTAAACACTTTGATGAAAATATTTCGGATTGCATATGAAGTCAGCACATTCTGCCCCATGACTGCACTAATGTACACAATTATGATTTAATAATAAAAGATAAATTTAAAAAAAAAGAAAAAACACAATTAATAATCTGCACTTCAAGGAACTAGAAAAAGAAGAACAAAACAGGCCCAAAGTTAGAAGAATGAAATTAATAATAAAGATCAGAGTAGAACCAAATGAAATAGAGGACAAAGAAATACTCAGAATCAACAAAGTGAAAAATTGTTTCTTCAAGAAGATAAACATTACCTGGACTCACCAAGAAAAGAAAAGAGACGGTCTAAATCAACACAACCACAAATGAAAAAGAAGATATTGCAACTGATGTACAGTAGATCACCAGAGAATATTATGAACAACTATCCACACAAAAACTAGAAAAATAATGTCTTTTGTAGCAATTTGGATGGAACTGGAGGCTATTATCCTGAGTGAAGTAACTCGGGATCAGAAGTGCCTGTGGCTTAAAGGAGTAGGACTCCAGCCCGATATGCCGGAGGTGGTGGGTTCAAACCCAGCCCTAGCCAAAAACCACAAAAAAAAAAAAAAAGAAAGAAAGAAAAATAAACGCTGCACGTCTCACTTGCAAGTGGGAGCTAAACCATAGAGTGGTATAATGGACACTGGAGATTCATGAGGGAAGAGGGTGAGATGGAGGAGGGATGAAAACGACCTAAGGGGTGCAATGGACACTACTCAGGTGCTGAGTACACCAGCACCCCAGATTCCATCACTATACAATAGTATATACTGTACATACTGTATATAACAGAATTCAGCTCATACCCCCTAAATCTATTAAAATGTTTATAAAAATAGCTCATAGGATCTACATTTGACATCTTTGCAGAATGACTTTTTAATATATTTGTAGGATAATAAGATGGCAGTTAAAACAGCAAAGAAGCCCCCCAAAAGGCAAGAAGAGTGGATGGCAGAGGCACAGAGAGGGAGATTGGAAGACAAAATAATCAGAAGGACGAGGAACGAGACGAAGGATATCCCCGGCAAGGAATGCAGGATGGGCCACAAAGCAGGACAGAGGGCAGTGGTCTTTGAAGTTGGTGCCAACAGATTGTGGGAAGTGGAGACACTGCGCAGGTTAAGAGACGAGTGGGCATCTTTACCGGGGGCAAGTCCCCGGGAGTCTGCAGGGAGCCTATAGGGACCTGAACTTGTCAACAGAACATAAAGGACATTGTTAGGTGTCTGTGTCATGAAAGAACTTCTCATATGGGTGGCTGGGGGTTGTAAGATTGGACGTACAGGAACAAAATGGGGTTTAGGTAATAGGTCATAGAAAATGGAAATCAGTCATTATTGTTTGTCTTCAAAATTCCATCAGTGTCTGGGCTTAGTCAGTTGGGGAGATGAGCATCTTGAGTAGGAAGGATGCCCAGGGAATCTGAATAGACCAGCAAAGATGCCAAGAATGCAGTGGATTCCCCCTCATTTCCCTGAGGCACGTGTCCTCCCTCGATGCTCCCAGGGGAGCTGGGCCAACCACAGGAGACTGGCATGTGTTCTAGGGAACGGAGCTGCTTCCAGAGGCCCACCCAGCCCTGCCCAGCTTCTAGGACTCTGTGTGAACAGCCATCAGGCCAACCTACTCATGTACACACACAGCCTCACTCTCTACCCCACTGCTCAGGACAAAAATCCGGACATTATCCCTGACATCTCTCACTTTACTGCCCACATCTAACTATGTCCTAGTATCTCCCAAATCTGCCCACCTCTGGCTGTCCCCATAGCCACTACTGTAGTTCTTAGAAACTGTCACTGAAGCATGTTCCGGTCTGGCTCCTTTCCTATCTGTTTCTTACACTGCAAAACTGGTGACAGTCGTCCCTGACTACAGCTCTCTGTTAGTTCCCTTCGACCCTTGGGACAAGACCCAAAGTTCCTGATACTGCCTTCAAAATCCTGCATGAGCTGGGCGCTGAGTGCTCTCCAGATCTGACACTGGGCTTCCCACGTGACTTTCTCAGACGCACTGAACTCTCAGCACCACAGGAATGCCTGGCTTCCTTTCATTCCTGACTCAAACAATGCATCTTCTTTCCCTGGAAATCACCTTAACCTCACCCCCGCCACCCCTTACCCTCAGCCTCCTCAGATCTGGTTCATCTGGTTAATTCCTGCTCTTGAAATCTCAGCTGTGATGTTTCCTACTTCACAAAATCTCTCCAACTCTTCCTAGGCTGGGTGGATGGCCCTAACCCAGTGCTCCCATAGAAACTCGTGTTTGCCAAAATCAGAGAATATCATACTTGGTGTTGTAGTTCGGCTTTTTTAACCTAGCTCTCTCTCCACCTAGAGCAGCAGTTCTCTTCTGACTGTACATCAGAGTCACTCAGGGACCTTATAAAAAATGCTAACACCAATTAGACAAGAATTTCTTAAGTGGATCTGAGCATATGTTCCCCCAGATGATTCCAGTGGATGGCCCGCGATGGGTAACGCTGAGCTAGACTGTAATTCCTCAAGCTCAGACAACAGGCCAGATTGGTCTTTGCTCCCCAGGGCACAGGAAACAACCCAAGTGCTTGTTACACAAACAAGCCTCCCACCACTGCACTTGGGTCTGTGGCAGTGGTTTTCAACCTTTTCTATCTCACAACACACTGGAACCTATAGTTATAAACTTCCACAGCACACTTAGATGATGTTGATCCAAAAAAAGAGTGAAAAAAAAAAGAATATACTTTCTGTGCTTTGAACTTCTTTTGAAAATTAATGATCTTTAAATTTGTTCATGGCATACCCAAGGTCCTCTCACACTGGCCTGCAGGGCGGAGCCTCCACAGAGTGGGTCATGGATAAGAACTGAGTCTTGGAAAGAACCCTTCAGTATCTCACCCCTGACTCATCTGCTCCTCGGGCATAAAATCACAAAGCCCAGTTACATGCAGAGACCTAGGGGTACGACAAGCCTGTCCGGTTGGAAAGGTTTTGAATTCAAACAGCCACGTACTTCTCTTCATGGTGGGGAGTGTAAGAGACTTTCAGAGCGCTTTAGATTTCATCATCTCCTCAGAGAAAGCACATGGATGGATAAACTAAGGCTTCCAGACACTCTGAGAGTTTCTCATCATCTCAAATCTCCTCCAGAACAAGGCAGAACAGAATCAATAGGCAACCCCCAGGAGCAGGCATACAGGTAATGTATCCTTCCTGCCCTCCACCCCTCACCCCCACACCCGGCGGGGCAGACAGAGCCTGCCCCCCACTCCCCTGCCTCTTAGGGTGGAGGGAGGTGCAGGTAAGATGCAGAGAGCAGGTGGGAGGGACAGTTTCACACCGCAGGGACCCTTTCTGTAAAAATGGGATCATGTTAGTTCCTACTGAGAGAAGGGGAATTTTAGCAGAGAATCCAGCGTCTTAATTAATATGAAGAGACAGAGGTCTGTTTGTCAAACAATGCCCACCGCACTCCCGCAGGGTGCCCAGCTCTAGAATCCAATCAGCTGACAACAGCTGGGCAGGGAGGTGGCACCGAGGATTGCACTCCTATCAGAAGTCTGGAGGGCAGGATTGGCTCTGGCAACTGCCGGATCTGGTTTCAAATCCTGGCCAGGCACAGCACTTACCAGCTCTAGAGCTTGAGCCGATACAAATCATGCATCTAAACTATTGCCCATTCAGCAACGTGAGTGCTTATTCTTGTTATTGTTGTTGTTATTGGTACAAGGAATCCACTTAGCAGCTGCAATGAAAATCTAAAAGGGCCGTAAGAAATGGGGAAGAGCCCGGTCGCCAAGGGAAACTGCAAGTGAAACCGGCTGTAGTTTCTTGCTGTGGTTTATTTGCAGTGTTCAACCACCCTTGCGCTGCTGGTTGTCTTGGGGAAGGTTAACAAGGCCTCTGCTGACTGTCCTTTGCTTAGCAATGGACAGTGGGACTCTGTTCAAAGTCTCACCTCCATCAGGTGGCCCCCCGGGAACCCCAGGCTGATGCTGTGGTTCACAGTGCCTGGGACACAGCATTTGCGCTCATTTCCTGCCTGCCTGTCCCTACAAGCAACACCTCTGGACAAAGGGGAACCGAGTGCCATCCTTTTCACCCCTGTGATGAGCTGGCAACGTCGGGGTTCCCATGCCAAGTGGCCAAGTCACAGACGTCCTCCTGACATTCCAGCTCACTGTCGCCAGTGAAGCGCGCAGGCTGAGGGGAAGTGAGCTGCCTATCAGCCCCAGCGATCGGGAAAAGAGCTGGTGTGCCTTTAAGATGAAGGTGGTGGGCAACCTTCCATCTTCCCTAAACACAGCCTTGCCTTGTTCTTCCATTTCTGGCTGAGTGATAAAAACGTTAAATGTCATTTCCTGTATCAGTGGTTAACCACTAGATGCTGGATCAGAGATTTACCAGAAGTGCTGAAGTTAAGGAAAAAAAAACCTGCTGCTCTCAATAACCCTTTCTTGCACCTGTGGGAACTGTCAACCTTTGGGGAAGGGGTTAAGAGGGGTTGCAGGATACACTCAGGTCTGGATCTGCCAAATACTGTCTTATGCTTCATACAGGGCATGAAGGGAGACATAATCAGGCCGTGCCATGAGCAGAAAAGCCGGGAAAGGCAAAAGGAAAGATCTTCTCTGCGCCTTCTCAGCCCTCTTCCCTCTCAGGTTACCATCCCTATGGTTATTTGGTTTTATCGGCCCGGTGTTTTTGTAGAGGACAACAGCCCTGGCAATTGGATTTCCTCAGCAGCCTGCAGCTGTGAGTGTCCCCCAGCGGCAAGAAAGTGCTCTGGGGAAGCTGTGGTCTGGGGACAGGGAGCCCAGCTCGCTCTTTTGTTGTGTCTTCTCCACCCAGTGCTCCACTCATCAACTAAGTGCTTGGGAAAGTAAAGTAGAAAGGCCTAGCTCAGCCCCCAGAGGTGGCAGGATGGACGGCAATCCACACACAGCTTTGCCCAGCCGCTCTGCTGTACTTCACCCTGAGGGACTGTCCCTGGGACAGAGACAGACAGAGCTCCCCTGCACTCCCCCCAGGCCTCCCAGTCCCCGTGCTGGACACAGAGACTCCTGAGCTACACTCCGTTTCTGCAGTTGTGTGCCCCATCCCCACTGCCCCTTGGATGTTCTGTAGACACCAGGCACCGCTAGCACCTCACCTACTTCTAGGGTGGCCCACAGTCCTGGTTTGCCTGGGACTCACAGGATTCGTGGGGGTGGGAGTGGGGCGGGACTTTTGTAACTAAAATTGGGAAAGTCCCTGGCAGACCGAAATGAGTTGGTCACCCCACAACAGATGCAGTGGCTTGCACAGGGACATGCACGCTCCACATCTAAACTGTGGCCACAAGTTAAGGACAGACACAGCCGGGGCAAACCGGAGAGGGCATTGAGGGTGGGGGGGAGTTAGGAGTTCCCTGGGGAGAAAAGACAAACTTACCACTGCTCTCCCTGTGCCTGGCACAACCCTGGATGTCCTCCTCTCCCAACTCAGTGGTTATCAGAGAGATCTGAAATCAAAGTCAGAATAGGAAGAGAAAAAAAGCATAGAAAAAAAATATATTCCACTCAATCCCTTGTAGGCCTCTGAAACGCAAACCTCCTATCTCCCGCCTCCCACCGTTCCCGGAGCTGCCTGCCTCCTCACTCGGTCCCATTTTACTAACAAGCCGTGACTATCCTGCCGCCCAGGACCTATCCTCCCCACGCCCGCTTCTACTCACCATCCTCTAGCAGTCCCTGCTCCCACAGACCTGCCTCCATCCTCCAACCTAATTTCATGTCCCTCCGACATGTAAGAAGCTCTCTGCCTTTTTAAAATTAAATTCCAGAAACACTTATTGATACCTGGATCTGAAGGATGCCACACCTCGATTTCATATGACATTGGATGACATGTCTCATGGATGTCTTCTGGATTGAGAAAACTCTCCTGACATTGCAAAGCTGGGCACCTGCTCCTGGGCGCACGTCACTGGCAGCCCCCATCACATTGCTCTGGGGGCTACATTATGTGTCCGTATTGTTCACCAGCTCTGAACCCCTGGTGTCTTATTTATCCACAGGATCAATTCTAGACCTTGACAGAAAGTAGCCATTATATAAGTATAGAAACTGAGAGCAGATGGAGATAAAAATGAGGAATATTGGCTGGATGCTATTATCGATGGGTCTGTAGCCATTTGAACACAGAAAACTTAAAGGCCATTGATTATGGTTAGATCAATCTGGAGGGTAATCTCTATTAGAGAACCAAAACTCTCTGCCCTTGGCTCTACCCTAACCAATATTTGTATAAGCACTCAGGATGAAGTTTTTTAAAAAATGTACACAGAACAGATTTGCAGATAAATCAAAGCTGGAAAGTATCACTAATACATAAAATGCTAGAATTAATGTTCTAAAATTATCTCAGCTTCCTAGATTGATGGACCCAAACTAATAAGATAACAATTCACACTAAGAGATG
The DNA here is from genome assembly GCA_963574655.1 of Perodicticus potto. NCBI lineage: Eukaryota > Metazoa > Chordata > Mammalia > Primates > Lorisidae > Perodicticus > Perodicticus potto. The sequence goes on along the minus strand of CAUYRH010173175.1, from coordinate 5,107 downwards.
TAAATGCTACATTTGTGGCCACACTATACAGCAGAACAGCCAGGAAGATCTGGTTTAGCTGCAGTTAGTGAAAAAAAACTCCAGCAATGCTCACAGTCTTTGAGCTAAAGGAGGAAACTTTAAAACTATCTAATATCGAAAATCTCAAGCCCTTTTTAAAAAGCAAAACATTTAAATCAATTAGAATTTCACACAGAGATCTAGTAAGTCAAAGAAATTTTTTAAAGGTTCTGATCTGGTTAAACTTTAGGGCACAATGTCTAACAAGTCCCTCCCCCACAGTTCCCCTCTCCCACCCACACTTACGGAGACCCCTAAGGTGCCTTCCCAAACTCCTTGGGCTCTTCTGAAAACATACATTTGAATCAATCCCTTTGCTCTTCCAAGGATACACAGCCCATGAGGCTCAGAATTCCTGGACCCCTTGATTCCTTGAGCCAGCTTATTTTTGTTTTATTTTATTTTTATTTGTTTTTGGCCCTCCCTGGCGTCATATTATACATTTTACTATGTGTACACCACCTGACTCTCTCTGGAGGGCTGACATCTTTCCTCCACCAGTGTATCCCTGGGGCATGGGACGCAGTGGGAACTTGGTAAACATTTGCTGGGGAAATCAGTGAGAGCCCTGGCAAAGAACCCAGTGTCTTGATCTTGGGCCAGTGTTCCGTCCCAGGAGTGTGACTGTCCCAAACAACCACCCCAAAGCCAAACGCACATTAGGCTGTATTACAAGATCATTAATAAGGATGAAGGGGCCCACCGTCCTCTTCATTGGTCAAGACTTTTCTGGAATAGCATGTTACTTTCTGGAAGTTACATTAAAGAAAAGCAACGTGGAAAACAAAGACGGCAGGAGTGAGGTATGGACACTATTTTTGAGGGATATAATGTGCCAGGCATATGACACGTTTATCTCACCTGGCCATCACAATTATGGTGTAATAACTATACTCCTTTTTAATCTGGGGAAATTGAGGCTCAGAGAGTAAATAATTTCTCCAAAGTCACACCACTAAAGGCTCAGCTTATGTTCTGCCTACTCCACAAAAGTGCCTTTTGGAGGAGTCCCCAAGAGGGCAAGCAGAGTATCTGGTAATCACGACAAATGAGATGCCCCTGGTGGAGAAGCCCGGGGACATGTGACAGGCTGGAGGGGGAGAGAGGAGACGGTGATGGCTGGCAGTCAGCAAGGAGAGAGGAGCACTCTCTGAGGGGGGAAGGTGCTGAGGCTCAAGACCATGTGGCACGTGAGGTATAGAGGAGAAGACAGAGAAGCTCAAAAAGCTCTGAAATGTGTGAACTTGGACTGGCTGCTCTTTGGGGGCTGGAGACGGTTCCCTGTGCCCAGCACACACACTCCCCATCCCCGGAGACGGTTCCCCGTGCCCATCACATACACTCACCACACCCCAGTCGCCGTATCTTACGGCTCTCAAGAGCTACCTTCTGGTTTATTTTCCTTTAATTATAGGCAGCAGCAGCAGCATCTAAGAGCTGCCCCCGAGTTGTGTTGGCATCGTGTTCAGAGCCGCCTGGTCTCTACGGTTAAAGAAACAGCAGCAGGTAGCGTGCAGTGCTCCAGGCACAGGACACAGGCTCCAAACGGGCAAGGTCAGTGGGAACAAAGGAGCGGGGCCGGGGTCTGGGTCACAGCCCAGATGCACCAGGCCGACAGAGCTGACCCCGAGACCCCATCCCTGCAGAGGAGTGCTGAGCCCAGGCAGTGGGAAGAGCTGCCTGGACCCATCCCCATCCATTCTGACGTGTGAAGGCAGAGTGCAGGACAGAAAACTCGGCGTAAAATGGCCTTTTTGTTCCTAAAATTCTGCTCTGATCAAGACCCTTTCCAGGGGTTGGTCTTCATCTCAAGTCTGCTAGAAATTCTGCCTCCAAAGTGAGCTTTTTGGAGCACAGAGAGGCAACCACAATGATATATACTGGCTCACCTTTCGATTGATCAAAATATAATCAGGGTGACTAAGAAATGGCTTTCTGGTCCATGCCAAAGTCACCTTCCTCCCACTCTTCCCTGTGCCCTGGCCAGGGTGCCTTTTATTATAAGCCCAGGTGACCAAGCCACACCCTCTTTGGGGACCTGAATATCACTTCCCATCAGCTGTGCTCACAAGGAGAACTGAGGCTGAAATGGCAGGTGGGAAGCCCCCACAGGTAAGTGCAGAGACCTGTCTAGATGCCGTGTGGAGTCATCGAGTCTCAGTAAACACATTCAACTTGGAGGCAGTCTGTCACAACCACCCAACACAAGCAGCCCCACATAATATGTAAAAGAATGGACACAGCTCTGTTCTAATAAAACTTTACTTATGGATGCCAAAGTTTGCATTTCATATAATTTTCATTTCATAAAACTGTTACTTTGCCTTGATTTTTTTTTTTTTTTTTGAGACGGAGTCTCGTGCTTTGTCACACTCAGTAGAGTGCCGTGGTATCATAGCTAACAGTAACTCAAACTCTTGGGCTCATATGATTCTCTTGCCTCAGCCTCCCTCTGAGTAGCTGGGACTACAGGTGCCCGCCACAATGCCCAGCTATTTTTAGAGACCAGGGTCTCACTCTGGCTCAGGCTGGTCTTGAACTCCTGAAGTCAGGCAATCTACCCTCCTCGGCCTGCCAGAGTGCTAGGATTATGCCTGGCCTTTCCCTGATAATTTTAAAATTTGAAAGCCATTCTTAGTTCACTGGCAATACAGAAATAGGCAGAGAGCTGGATTTAGCCTTTGGGCCACAGTTGGTCAGTTCCTGATCTAGCCCAAGCCCTTCCTGAGACGTGAGAAATCTGACTCCCAGGAAAGGCAGTGACTGGTGGTTCCGCGTAGGATTAGAATCCACGTGTGGTATTTGATTCTAGGGCTATGTTCTTTCCCCTGCAAACTGATATTTCAGCTGCCCCCATCCTCTTGGGCATGATGTGCCCCTACAACAAGAGCAACAGCCAGGTCCAAGCCCTGCCAACTGCAGCACCTGGTATAGAACTTTTGGACATGACACTCCAACTTGGTCCATTCCTGGCATGGGATGACCTTGATCTGGCCTCTAGCAGAAGCTACAACCTGGGAACTAGGCTGGGTCACCTCTGAGTGTGTGTCCTTTGTCCTTTTCCTCCCCTCGGCACACCCCAGCTATGATCTGCCCTCCCTTCCCAGGGCCATCCAGGGGCTGGCCAGCCCTGGCACCCACCCCCTCCAGCTGGCACTGCTGGCTGCCCTCCCTTGGAGTAGCCAGTTCTGATGCCCCCAAAGGATAGTGACTCTGGGCAGGAAAACTAGAACTAGAAGCAGATGAGTTGTCTATTTTCATGCAGATGAAGTCGTGGGAGGGAGTATGATTCATGTGTTGAGAGCTTTATGAATAGCATGTTTCTATCATTTTCTGGAAGGCAGCAAGCTAGCTTTCCCCTGAGGTGGTGGGTGAGCCTGTTGTTTGGGGTTTCCTCTCTGAGAGGGGAGTTTGATTTGGGTTCTACTTTTGCTTTGTTGGTTTTTTAATTTTTGTTTTGTTTGGTTGTGATTTGTTTGAATGTGGACTTGGAGATGGCAGATTTGGAGAGAAAGTTTTAGGAAGGGGGAAAAAAAAGGTAGAGCCAGTGTCTGCAGGACCTGGTCATACGAAGGTCAAGGTGGTTCAAAGTCATCCAGTCAGCTGCCCAGGGACCTGCCAAGCACCAGATGCCTTGGTTAGGAAATTAGTGACAGTTTGACATCTGGGTCTGGTGTGATTGCCATCCCAGGAAAAGGGAGGGAAAGAGGAGAGTCCTGGCATGGGTTCCAGGCAGGCTCAGAGCCCAGGGCCTGTCCCTGTCACCACACTCAAGAATGTGGCTGCTCTACCCTACAGCACTTCCCTCCTTATGCCAGCGATGGTGGCCAGGAGCCTGGGGCAGAGAAGCCTGGTCACTGTCCAGCCCAAAGCGCTGCTCCATATTGGCTCCCTGCGTCACAGGGATCCAACACTCAAAGGGGGTGGATGCTTTGAATTAGGGTATTAGGTCACTGGATCTTCTCAGGGAGCCCTAGGGACCTCTGGGGACTTGAATAAAAGACTCCAGGGACTACTCTGAATCCTGCACCCCCCCTTAGCGAGCAGTTTGCTAATAAAAGTCAACAGCCAGCTATCCAAGGAACAAAGGCCCTGATTTGTAGCATTTCCTAATTCCTGTGGTGTAAATATTCCCATCTGGGCCTATGAGATCGGACAATTAAGTTCGTGAATTCATCCTAGGAAAATTGCCACGTACCTCATCACAGAATACTACGATGGTCACCTTCAAAGTACTCCCTTAGGGAAGCTGTGCACTGTTGCCAGCACCTAGTCCACCCTTCAGAGTAATTTTGGAACTCTTTTTCTGGAATGGCCATCAGGTCTGACAATTAAGTTTGAGAACTCATTCTAGAAAAAGTGCCTTGAAGGGTGGACAAGGCACTGGCATGGGCGCATAGCTTCCCAAGGGGGTACTTCAAAGATGATGGTAGCGATTTGTTCAGGAATGAGGTGCAGAGCCCTTTTGCAAACTTAATTGTCAGACCCCTTTCTATGTAAGTTGCCAGTGTGATGTCAATTGGCTCACCAGAATCCTGAACATTAACATTCCGCTCTCCCAAGTTGGAACGAGCAGGCTCCAGTACGCCACTGCCTGAGCCCTTTGGAACCCGAGGAGGGAACAGAAATCACAAATCGTTGGGTACAGGCTGCCCAGGTGCCAGAATGAACTGTAGCCCCCAGTAAAGCCTTAGGCTTTCTGGGCCCACGGCACATCACTTTTGAGGGACCCTGGTGGTGGGAGCAGGGTCTGGCTATTAGAGGCCCTAAAAAGTCCCTGAGAATGCAGGTACGGAGGAGTAAGGGAACAGGGATAAATGCTGGAAGTATTGGCTCGGGTCCTGTGGCTCAACGGGCTAAGGCGCCAGCCACGTACACCTGAGCTGGCGGGTTCGAATCCAGCCCGGGCCCGCCAAACAACAATGACGGCTGCAACCAAAAAATGGCTGGGCGTTGTGGCAGGCACCTGTAGTCCCAGCTGCTTGGGAGGCGGAGGCAGGAGACTCGCTTGAGCCCAGGAATTGGAGGTTGCTGTGAGCTGTGATGC
>CAUYRH010173174.1:0-42326 GCA_963574655.1 Perodicticus potto | reverse complement strand
GCTGGCGCCTTAGCCCACTGAGCCACAGGTGCCTAGCCACCTCAATAATTCTTAAGAAGGTAAAATGTGTCCTGAGAACAAAAAGCTTAAGAACCTCTGCCCAGGTGAAAATAACTGAATGGAGGAGTAGGGAGGATACGGAGATTAAGAACAAATCCTGGATATCTTTGTCAATCTCTTATTGATAAATGGCATTCAGATTTTGCTACTTCCTACGGTATAATTTTTAAGAAGTTATCCTATTACAGTAGGGTTCAGGGACAGGGAGGGATTTGGATTCAAAAAAATCACCCTCAATAAGCCACATAGGGCAATATTTCTCCTTTTTCTCCTTTAAGACTATGAGCAATCAAAACAATTTATGAAGAGCTGCACGTGATCCAAGGATACCAATGAAGCAATCCAGTGAGAAGGACCCATCTCTGTGAGGACAATTTCAAATTATAGCCACTTCATCCTTTATATTAAAAACAACAGGATAACCACTTGGTAAGAATTTCAAGTGCTATTTTGTGGAAAAACAACAGTTAGGATATAGGTTCTTTTAAACCAAGTGTTGGTAAACATTGTACTGTGTGGCCTGCAAAGCCTGAAATATTAACTAGCTAGCTCTTTCTAAAAATTGTTTGCTAACCCCTAGTTTAGAGGGTCACTCTATATCTTGGCTAAGAAGGCTTTGGAATTAACTGACCTGGATTTAAGTCTTTTCTGTGCTACTCTCAGCTTTGGGACTTGACATCATTTTCTTTATCACACAATGGAGCTAGTTATGAGGATTACATGAAATAGGCCTGAAGAGTATTCAAAAGAGGCCTTGGCACAGAGCAAGTGCTTAATAGCCACTATCATGCCTTTAGCAAGTGCTTAAATGAAGTACAGTGGAATTTGGACTTAGATTCTAAAATCAACACATAAGACAAAACTCAAACATTAAAAAAAAAAAATCCCCTAGGAGGATTGCAAATCTCCTAGGAGGGTGGCACATTATAGACATACACAGTGTCTCCCAGCAATGTCAACACAGCTAGGTTTCCCTCCAGCATCTACATAGATCACTGTTCTCTGCAGTCGAGTCCCCAAATGAAGCAGCTGGTATTTTGGAGCCATACTGTAGGAATAGAATCAATAGAATCAACACAGGCTCACATTCAGGTGGGGAGAAAGTCATACTCTGAAGAGCAGAAGGGATCAAGGCAGAATTTGGGGGCAGAACATTCACAGCTCCCATAGCATTCTGGGGACAAGTATGTTAAAGAGAATGGCAGGTCATTTTTCTTCCATTGTTCTCCTCTCTCCCTACCCCATCCTCCAAAAAAAAAAAAAAACTTACCTTAATTTGACTTTCATAAATTAAATGAAAAGAGTTGCTCTGACAATGAGATCAGTTATGTGCATCACGGAAAAGGGAAGCAACAACTTTTGTTTGAAACTCCATCAAAAATTCCCATCTGATGTCTAATGTGTATGGGGAGTTATGAGAAATATCCAGCTCTTACGATTTGGCTTCTAGATATCCATAGGGGTTAGGGTTTTATTTGCAAAAATCCCTCCAAATGGCAAAGGTTAAATTATTTCTTGACATGTATTTACCTGGGAGAAAACCAGTAGTTGATAAGGCTGGAAACCACCACATAGGACACCATGAGGGTCCCTGACATGGTGAGTGACACAAAGCCCAAGCCACAGAGGACACAAAGCAGTGACAGGCCGCCCACAGAGATGACCAGGCCTAGGAAGAGAACATGGTTAGGAGGATCCTTCATCTAAAACAGGTTGAAAACTGGCAGACCCTGGACCAGTTTGTATAAAATAATGACAACTAACTCACATTTTTTTTTCAAGTGAGAAGATTTCCCACTAAAAATCCAGATTTCTGGTATTAGAAAAAGTAGGTGATCTGGCCAGCTGAGTGGGCATGATGGCATGGTAACAATTGCCTGGCTCTCCTGTTGCCTTCTGTCCTGACCGTTTGCAAATCATACTACACTTGTGCCACTTCGCTCATTTTGTCTTGCCCACAGGTATGTGAGTTTGAGAGCCCCTCATTCTCAAGGTCAGGTATATCCCAAGGTCTCTCAAGGTATATCCCAGGAGGAGTCAGCCAAGGCAATATCTTCAATGTCTCAGACTGCCTGGAGAATACTATTATTGCCACTTACCTACAAGCTACAGGTATAAAAGCTGTGCAGGCTAAAGAAAGTAATATCTAAATGTAGCTTTTGATGTTATCCTTCACAACCCAGCCTGACAACTATCACATTTTAATCATAAGGTGTGATTGGTCATTTTTATCTACAACTGGATACTTTTAAATAGGAATATTAATGAATTACCATACAATAAGTTTAAGGAAAATACATTTTTCCTAACATAGGGGTGTATGGGGCAACAAAAGCAAAAGGTACAGGGCAAGAACATGTAGAACAAATAACATGCATGTTGTGTGGCAAACATCCTTCCCTTCACTCCCAGAGCAGTTAACGGCCCAGTCCTCCATCCCCACAGCATAGTGAAGGGTTCAAGGATAGACCCTGAAAAGGCAGGAAGGCAGAAAACATAAACAGATGTGCTGCCTTTTCATAAATATTTAAAAAATCCTAAGTCAGTGTTTTTCAAAGTATGGCCATCAACCATACTTTGAATCAGAATCAGATGCATCAAGGAAGTTTGCTAAAAAGTTCAGATTTCTAAACCCCACTCCAGACCTAGGAAAAGAACACTTGCTGGATGAGGCTTGAAAGTCTGCAAGGAAGTAAAATTTAGAAATATTCAAGTTCAAGAACCACTGCTGTGAAGGCTTTGCATGTGCTAGTCTCCTGTCCAAAAAGCCCTTCCCTGCCTAACCTGAGACAAAGTTGTTATCTATCTTTAAAATCCTGTCTGCTATAAAGCTTTGCATACAGCCACAGTGTAACGGCTCCCTTCTTTCTCTCCAAATTTCTTTTGTTATGGTACCATTCGTCTATTCATTCATTCATTTTCCCATCTACCTATCAATGTTTACTGAATAAACACTGCCAATCTGTATTTGGCTCATTTGCCTATCATGCCCACCTTGTCTTTTGAGTATAAACTGTCCAGAGTCTCCTGGACAAGGAAACAAGTCTGGGTGCTCTTAACTCTGGGAAGCCAAGAAATGAATGGAAGTAATCACCTAACCCACTGAAAACCATCATCTCTTTGACCATTATCTTATAGGGTCTGATCTGATTTGAAAAGGCAAACTGAGCCAATCAGATTGGCTTTCCCAGTAATTTTAACTAGTAACATAAAGGGAAGTTGACAGTAGGCTGTGGGACTTCAGGAAAAAGATGGAGAAGGTGGATTCCAGTACCTGCCAAAGTACCTTGTATGCAACAGGTACTCAGTAGCTCCCTGTGGAATGACTGGTCTCTCTAATAATACTAGTTAGCTTTCATTGAGAAGCTACTCTGTGCCGTATATAGTGCTAAGGATTTTATGGAAGTACAAGTTTCAATCCTTACAATAAACCCTTGAGATAGTAATATTATATCCGTATTTTACATATGAAAAAATCAGAGGCTCAAAGACGGAAAATAAGTTGTCCAAAATCACAGTGGTGTGGGTGGAATTCTAATGCAGCCTCCAGTGTCCGCATTTTAACTACTCTACCAAGTTCCCTTGTTTGATGTGATTTTGAGAACAGGAAACTCTCACAGCAATGGCAGATGCCCAAAAATATTGTTCTCCCAATTGAGTTGTTTTCCAGAGGGGGGAATAACTAAGCAGACTACCTTCCAGTAATATGACCCCCACAAGAGCCGCCAGGGAAGTAAGCACCACGAGGAGCAGGAAAAACCCAACAGGAACAGCTGACGCAGCAATGAATACTACCAAGGTGAGGGCTAGGAAAGGATGCCTGTCCAAGTACTGGCCCACCGGAGACTTCATAAAGGCAAGCACCTGTAAGCAAAGGACAAAGAGTCAGGATTAAGTGCTATGTCTGAACCCCAGGTTAAATGGATCTACCCAAGCTGTAGGAAGTACAACCGGGATCATAAATTTTGAGGCTCATATGTAAAAGGTCACCCTAACAAGCGTGCGTCAGCCAGGCAAGAATTTCAAGGCAGCTGTGGACAGATGGTGAGTTTGAGGGCCTCATCTAAGTCAGGTCTTGTGAAAGGAGGAAAGACCTTGTCATGGCTCTCCTGCTAAACACATGCCCTCTCAGAGGACCTGTCCAGCACATGTGTGCATTAATGTCATGAACATACAGTTTGCCTCCTTTGCTTTACAGCTGAGGTTCACATAATTGAAGTCAATCAGGCACAAAGTAGTAAAGTCTTAGCTATTTGGCATCACCTAGGATCTTGTCAGAAATGCAGGATCTCAGGCCCCACCCCAGACTTGCTGAATCAGATTTTGCTTTTCAAATAAGATCCCTATTTAAGGGATTGGAATTTGAGAAGCAATGGATTAAATGATTGCCTAGAGTCACATGGCTTCCAAGTGGCAAAATCTAGACATTCAAAGCTAAGGTTTTTTACTTAAAATGTCATTTGCTTGCAGTAGCAGCTACCTAATTAGGTAAAAATGGTTTTACGTCATCAACCTGGCCATCATAGTTGGCCACAGCCTGATGACTATTGAAAGCCTATGCTGTGTTTATAAATGTCACCGAACCCTTGAGATAGTAATATTATATCCCTTCACCAGGCAAAAGGAATTTTGGATCTGGCTCAATGGCAGAAGGCTTAATGCAGAACTGGCCAAGGCTTCCCCCAGGCCCAGGCCTAGGCCTTTTCTCTCCTCAGCACTGGCCTTCTAGGCTCTATTCTCGAGAATTTCCATCATTCCACAACCTTCTTCCATCATACTAGTCTTTTCTACATCTCATTCCTTAGGGCTTTGCAGGCCAGCAGCTGAAATGAAGACATAGTTGAAGTCCTCAAAAATACATGTGCTTCCTAGAAATAGTAGTTCACACGATTCAAACAGGAATTTCAGGGCAAGCTGGAGGGCAGGAGGGTTTTGTAGTTCATGCTGATGGCAAGCAAACTGCTAAGGCTCACCTTACTTAAAGAGAAAAGGCCATGCTAAGAAGCCACAGCCATCTATCTTGGAGTTTCAGCATTGCCTCCTATGGCGAACTCTCAAGGCATGGCAAATTTCACTTCCTACCAGGCCAGAAATTGGCATAATACCCACTGGCCATCCTGTCTCCTGACATCTATTCTAACAAAAGCCACCAAACACCCTGCTGTTCACCTTCTGTAGCCAGAGGTGCCCAGCTTAGACCCTCCATTATCAGAGCTCTCCAGACATGATAATGAGATGAGATCCTTCCTAAGTTGTGGCAGCTGAAGGGGAGGGAGAGGCGGAGAGACTGTGGGAGTCACCACACAGAGGGTGGGTGGTCCCTCACACTGTTTCAGGTATTGAGCACTTTTCTAGTTCTAATCCACGTGCATCCTTAGTCAATGGCCCCTTTGTCACCTGGCAGACTGAACTGTTCTCGCTGATCTTTACAATCCAAAGAGCCCCAAGAACCACAGTGGGGAAGAGCAGCTGGGCTATCAGGAGAGGGAAGCAGCAGTGCACAGTGAGTTTTCCATCCCAGCAAGGGGAGCACTGCAAGGTGGGAGGTGCCAATGAGGAAAGGACGCCAGGACTCCAGGCTTACAGGCTCCCACCTGGGCTGTCCAGCACAGCAGCCACCTGTGGCCAGTCAGCATTTGAAATGTTCTTTGTGTGACTGATGGCCTGGATGTCTACTTGAATTTAACTTATATTTTAAAGCTAATATTTGACTCAGCCATGGGAAAATATTTAAGTATGTTTCAAATAGGTTGTGTAATCTATTTTGTTCAACTATTAAATTTTATAATATCTAAATAGAAGTCAAGTATCTCCAATAGAAATCTGGCATCTGAATTGAGATGTGCTCTAAGTATATGAAAAGAAGAGTTTAAAATATCTTATTAATGATTTTTATATTAATTACATCTACTAGAAAACTTATATTGTGTGGCTTACACAATATTTCTTTTTTTTTTTAAGAGACAGAGTCTTACTTTGTCGCCCTTGGTAGGGTGCCATGGCGTCACAGCTCACAGCAACCTCCAGCTCTTGGGCTTAGGCAGTTCTCTTGCCTCAGCCTCCCGAATAGCTGGGGCTACAGAAGCCCACCACATTACCCGGCTATTTTTTGTGGCAATTTGGCCAGGGCCAGGTTTGAACCTGCCACCCTCGGTATATGGGGCTGGCACCCTACTCACTGAGCCACAGGCACTGCCCCTACATAATATTTCTGTTGGACACCGCTTGTTTGAACTTTTTTACCTAGGAAAAAAATCATCATGGAGCAAGATGAACTTAGCAGTCCTATGCAAGAAAAGATTTACAGAAAATCAAGCAAGATATACTGATGGCCAAATCTAGGCTGATGGCAGAGTTGGGGGAGATGTAGAATAGCAAAGTGGAATGACAAAAGAAAAATCAACAGGACTTAGTGTGGCACAAGAGCTCCAAAAGGAAAAGGCAAGACTGTTCTCCTTATAGTTCTTACAGAATCCACTTTTTTTTATCATCTCCTTTTCTGTGCCTGAGGTCTACAACCAAAAAATAAAAAGTCATTCAGATAGCCAAGAGACCATTTTAAGACTGAGACAGTTAAATCCAACAATTATTTTCTCCTGGGCAGAATGGCTGGGTTCGGGCCAGTCTGTCACAGGAGGCGGTGAGAACACTTTCCAGCCATGCCTAACAATAACAGAGAACATTCAGTAAACATTCAGGTGCCAGGCAGTTTTAAGCATTCTCTATGTATTTCATTTCTTTCTCCCTACAGTACTTCAAGGTAGATAACGAGAAGAACAAGTTAACACTATTTAAACCCAGGGGTTTAGAACATAGCAATTAACTTTTCATGCTAATGACAATGGGGGATGCAATGATGGAAAGTGGAAGAGATTACCCAGTAATATGCGCTGAACTTTTCCGTCCCTATCCTGGAGACAGATAGGAGTTACCCAACCAGGTTTTACAGGCACTGTGCTGCTCTGGGAGAACCCAGGAAGGCCAGCCTGGGACAGACTAGCACCACTATGTGCCAGGCTCTGTGCTCAAGCCTTTTCAAATAGCATCTCAGATAACCCTTCAACGAATCTATGAGCCTGGCAGTGCTTATTTTAGAAAACAGATAGAAATTCAATGAGTCTGAGTGACTTGCCCAAAGTCAGACAAAGGTGATTTATTTCTTAATACACTCCTAGGCATGGGAGGTTTTAAAGTAGGGACAAAGGGGCCAGAAGACACAAAGCCTTCACCTGAGACTATTCAGAAGCCAGGCTGAACACTGGTTAGTATCAGAGTGAAAAAGATACTCAGTGATTCACTGTCTCTTGCTACCAGAAAGGAGAAAGGCAAGAGGTATCAGGACCATTTAAAACCTTGGTGATGACAAGTCAAGGGTGCTGTGATAGTTTCTCAGATTACTGTCCCTGGGTGCCCAATGGCATGCAATACAGGGCACATTGGTGCCCGAGAGGTTGTTCAAAAATGTCTTTTGTAATAGGAAACCTCCAGCATGGGAGTAAAAGTATTTTGTCATAAATATTCCATATAAGGACATACCATCTGTGGTTATTAGCCCAGCCTATCTCCCACCTCTCCTCCTTTTCCCTGGAAATGGCCCTTTCAGGGATCACGTTACATGAATAAAACAAATGAACCCACCCACCCAGCTGCCACGTCCTTTGCCACAGGTAACTGGGCAGATTCCAGATTCTTCCTTTTCATTTTTTTTTACATATACATGTGTTTATTAGGTTGCAACCAGATTCTTGTTCCTAGGAATCAGGCACTGAAATGCCCAGATCAGGTCCCTTAGAGGGCATTAGCTGAGAGATTGGGGGAACTGAAGATGCCAGCCTGCACAACCACATTTGCCCATGTGAATGGAAAAGCCAAGGGAGCCAGGCTGCAGAGAGGGGAGAATGAAGCCGATACACAAGAAAAGCTAAGATGAGAAGCTGCACAGCCCAAGAGAGGTTGCTGAGAGTTACCTTTGACACCAGTGACCTGCCAGATCCTGGTTCTAATTCCTTCTAAGACTCAGCCTAGGCTTCACTTCCTACCCTTGGTTTCTAAGACTGCCTTCAATTCCCAAAAACTCCAGGCAAGTCCCACCTGTCGATTTGCTTATTTGTTTAAACTACTTTGAGCAGGTTTCTGTCCTTCTCAGTCTAAAAGTAAGACATCATAATAATAATCACCACAACTGGATTCGTAGTTTAAAAGGAATTTGCTCTCCTTTTTCCTCCACTATCACTCTACTTAATTGTTAATACAATTAATATTACTTAATAAAATGATACAATAAAAAGCTTGGGAGGTGCGCCTGTGGCTCAAAGGAGTAGGGTGCAGACCCCATATGCCAGAGGTGGCGGGTCCAAACCCAGCCCCGGCCAAAAACTGCAAAAAAAAAAAAAAGGAAGATACTACTCTACCTCAGGACTACTGTCTGAAGAACATCAGAATTTAGATAACCAATAATTTTTCTAATCCTCTTGGGAGTCACCTGGCCTGGTCCTTATTTAGCCTAAACCTATTCCAGTGAACAGGGCTGAGGATCTGAGGTGAAGGAGTGAAGAAAGTTCCAAGAAGCAAGTTCACTTGCTGCAAAATGCCTACTTCAGAAGGTGGAAATGACTTTTAACTAGGTGAAGGCCTGCCGACTGCCTGGCATAGTGCTTGGCATAGGGTCAGTGCTCAATAAATATATAGCCAATCCTTATGATTAGCAGATTCCATATTTGTGAATTCATTTACTCACTAAAATTTATTTGTAACCTTAAAATCAATACTTGCACCACTGTCAAGGTCTTTAGTGGATACATAACAGTGAAAAATTGAGTCACCTGACAGGTACATTCCCAGCTGAAGTCAGCAAGGTGGCATTCTGCCTTCTTATTTCAGCTCTTTAAACAAGTGTCCTTATTGTGATCTATTTAGTGTCATATTTTTGTGTTTTGTATTGGTGATTTCACTGTTTAAAATGGTCCCCAAATGTAGCGCTTAAGTGTTGTCTAGTGTTTCCAAGCACAAGAAGGCTGTGATGTGCCTTATGGAGGAAATACATGCTGCGCACAGTGGCTCACGCCTATTTACGCTAGCAGTCTGGGAGGCCAAGGTGGGAGGATCACTTAAGTTCATGAGTTCGAGACCAGCCTGAGCAAGAATGAGAACCCCATCTCTACTAAAAATAGAAAAATTAGCCAGGCATCAAGCAGCATGTCTGTAGTTCCAGCTACTCAGGAAGCTGAGGCAAGAGGATTACTTAAAGCCAAGAGTTTGAGATTAGTGTAAGTTATGACACTGGGCACTCAACCCAGGGCAACAGAGTGAGACGAAAGAAGGAAGGGAAGGGAAGGGAAGGGAGGGGAGGGGAGGGGAGGGGAGAGAAGGGAAGGGGAGGGGAGAGGGAAAGGAAGGGGAGAGGGAAGGGGAGGGGAGAGGGAAGGGGAGGGGAGAGGGAAGGGAAGAGGAGAGGGAAGGGAAGGGAAGGAAAAAGGGAAGGGAAGGAAAGGAAAGAAAAAGAAAGAAAGAAAGAAAGGAAGAAAACACATGTGTTAAATAAGCTTTGCTCAAGGTTGAGTCACAGTGCTATTGGCCTAAGTTCAATCTAAATGATCACCAATGTACTATAGAAGCTGACCACCCAAGGGACTAACATATGGTTAACATATGGTCAACATATGGAGGTTGTCAACATAAGGAACTAGGCCTACTGTACTGATAAGTACAGGTGGTACATGCCCGGTCTAAGGAGGTGGTCAATATAGAGAGATGGTCAACTAGAGTAGTAGGAGAATCTACTATATATTAAATAAAATATCTTTAAACAGAAATATACATAAAACAAGGTTATGTACTGATCAATTGATGAAAATGTTGTAACCAAAGGCCGAAACAACTGAATCCACTATTTCCCCTAGAAGCAATGGTTCAGTATTTGCTAATTCAGTATCTGCAGTGACTTTATAGAATTTAATTTATCATGAGTCATGAGAATCAACTATAAATGTGGAAAAGGCATGAGGACCTTACTTACTGAGGAGACTTTTAAATAAGAGTTTCAGCCAGCTGATTAGAAAGCTGTTTCTCTTGTATAAAAATAGCTTGGTAAATCCACAAAGAGTGCCAGATACATTCTGGAATGAGTCCAGAAAAAGATCTCTGTATATTGTTCTAGAACTCAAAGAAGTATCTCCTTAAGTAGACCCTAGTGGAAATGTGCTATGCAATACAAAAATAGATCACAAAACAATTCATTTTGTTACATATACACATGTGTTTTTATGAGTATACCATATTTTTTTAAATTCTAGAAAGATATACAACAAAATGTTAATAGTACTATCTATGAAAGCTGCTTTTTCCTTCTGATAAAATGCTGAAAGATACATAAAAGAAATCAATAAAGATAAACATGCAAAAAAGGGGACTATACTATCTCCAGTCCCATTGCCACTGATTGACCACCAAACATCTGAAAAGCAACTAACTCAAACTGAAATATGCTGTAAGTGTAAAATGCACACTGAATTTCAAAGAATTAGTACAAAAACAAGGGAAGACATATCAAGAACTTTTTTCATTAATAACATTTTATTTAATGATTAAATGTGGAAATGATTTTTCGATATATTAGATTAAATAAAGCCCATTAATTTCACCTGTTTCTTTTTACATTTTAAAGACATTAAAAAAGACTAGAAAATCTTAAATCACATATGTGGTTCATATAAAATTTCTCTTAGACACCAGATTTCTAGTGGAACACTGGACTCAAATCTTAATGTAGGCTTTGGCCCTGTATTTTCAGGGTAACAGATAAGCTAAACTTAAAATCAACACAAAACAAAAGGAGGATATAGATTGTTCTTTATCCAGCTAAAGAATTATATTTGCCACTAGGGGGGTGGTTATCTGATTAAATTGTGGCCTATGAGATGTAACTGAAAGTATCATGTCGGACTTCCAGGAAGTTTCCTTAATTAGGAGGTGGCTTGCAAATCTCTCTCTAGCACTCTCTTCTAATCCTATTGTCTGGACTATGAATATAGTACCTAGTGGTGTTGTAGCCATCTTAGACAATGATTGTGAGGGTCACAACTTTGACATGACAGAGTGATGAGCTAGAAAAATTCCTGGCTTACCTCCATATTTCTTCTACTTGAGAAAGAAATAACTTCTCCTCTTGTTATGCTAGTGTTATTTGGGGATTTTCCACTATACATAGTGATTGGAAACTGACCTTTGAGTTATTCTGGAAGGACTCTATCAGCAGAGACAGCTTCTTCTGCAACTCCTGCAAGTCCCTTGTGGTACTCGGGGGCTCCTCTTTTGCCATCCTGCAACTCACTTCAGTCCCTTTAGGAAGTAATTCTCCTACCAGTAAGTTCTCCAATGCAGCATGCAATCCAATTTCTCATGTCTCCCTGTTGCTTGCTGTCACTGGGAGAAACAAAAACCATTGGTAGTATCCCTTCAGTTGGTTCAAGAAGAGCTTCTATTATCTTTATACATTAATGGTGGGCATGCAGACTGAAGATACCTTGGCATTATTTATCAAAACTTCAAATTGTACACACTTCAATCCAGCAAAGTTATTTTCCAGGAACCCAAAGAAATAATTAAACAGGTCTCAGAACAGACCAAAAGGGTGTGCAGCTCCTTCATGTTGATAATACAAGGTGGCCATAAAGTTTATGTGCAATTTAAATAGTTACAAACTTTATGGCTGCCCTGACTATAATTACTAGCAAAACAATGGAAAGAAACTAACTATACATTAGGAGAAAATTGGTTAAATAATGATAAATTCACAGCCATTAAAGTGATGTGTGGAGGCTTATTTAGGAACATGAAAAGATGTCCATGATTTTTTTAAAAGATTACAAAATACTTCATTGTGTTACATACATGTATTTTACAAGTACTGCAAAGCAAAATATCTGTAACAACATACAACAAAATGTTAACAGTATTATCTCTGAGATTTTATGTTCATTTTTTACCCTTACAAAATGCTAAAAAGAACATATAGAAAGCAACCCTTGTTGAAAGGGTTTTCTCCAAATAAAAAAACCATACCTTTCTTTTTTTCTCTTTCTTTTTTTTTTTTTTTTTTTTTTTTTGAGACAGAGTCTCACTATGTCACCCTCGGTAGAGTGCTGTGGCGTCACAGCTCACAACAACTTCAAACTCTTGGGCAGAAGTGATTTTCTTGTTTCAGCCTCCCGAGTAGCTGTGACTACAGGCCGCCACAAAGCCCAGCTATTTTTTTTTGTTGTTGTTGCAGTTGTCATTGCTGTTTAGCAGGCCTAGGGAGGTCTTGAACCCTCCAGCTTCCGTGTATGTGGCCGGCGCCCTAACCACTGAACACGGGCGCCGAGCTCAAAACCCATACCTTTCTCACTTCGTGTTTCCCAGAACAACTGTCAGGTGGGGCACAGAGATATCTTTTCCATTTCTCCCTTACAATTAACCTCCTGATCATTAAGAAGGAAGGCTTACAATTGAGAGAACCTCACATCTCGTTACCATACTTATTCCATAAGCTAAATATGTGAGTTAGGGGGATGTGAGCGGGGACAATTTATCTACTGAGATCTACAGAGTCCTGCGTGCAAAACTAAAGCACATTTTAATCGCTCCAGCTAGAGGTCCTCAGCTACTTCCTTTTAGTAAAACAGGAAACCCACTCCACATTCTCTTTAAGCTTCAGGGGACACAGGCTTTGAACTGTTCACCCAGAGCTAATTTCTGGTAACCAGGAGGCAGAAACAAGCCCAGTTTCCCATACAGCTCTCCTTTGGCCAGACACACTCAGTGCCACCCAGACTGGTTTGGGGAGTCTGAGCTGGGCGAGCGTGGGAGAGCGCCACCGGCTATAGCCGTCAAAAGAGTCTACCTTTGGCTGCCAATTCCCAAGGTCCCCTATTTACTCACTCACACCTCGGAGGGGACTCTCAAGCACACAGCAGTCTCCCAAGGAGAGAAGCGCAGGCCCGCGCAGCCTAGAGGTGCCCCGCCTTCTCTGCGCCCGGGGGTTGAGCCAAGCCAACTCCTGCCAACCTGTCCCTCCTTTCCAAGGCTCCAAATAACTCTCCCAGCTTACTCACCCCGCGCGTCCTGGGGCAAACGGCTACCACCAACGTTCGGGCCGTAGGGGGAGGAGGAGGGCGGAGGAGTCTCATCTCCGGTTGGGGGAAGACAGTGGCAGGGCTCCCGGAACCTACTTCATCCGCCCCCTCCCCATCTACTCTTCAGTCTTCAAGGCCCCCGGATCCAAGGGGAGGAGGGGAAGTGTGTAAAGCAGGTGGCGAGAGGGCTCCGCGCCCGAGAGAGGGCAGAGGCTGAGAAATGGGAACTTCAGGGGGAACCGAGTACCTTGTCATTAATTTGGGGAGAAGAATCGCCTTTGGTACTTGCAGCTCTTTTCTCCGCAGAGACGGGAGGGGGACCTCGGCAGAGAAGGACTGGCTGGAAAAGAGAGCACCCATTTTTCAATAATCCTAGGGAGGGGTTTTGACACAACGTTTTCCCAGCCTGGTTTCCCAAGAAGTGGGCTGGGGCCGGCTACCCTTTCACCAAATCTAGTGTGTGTTGGGGGGAATAAATGTGCGTTTGGGGATGGAGATAACTCTTGCCTCCTCGTCCGCGCCCAGCCGCGTCCCAGTGACTCAGAGGCATGAGCACTCCCACCATTACTAACCCTGGGGCATAACTGCAGGCACGAGCTCCCAATTGCGCTCTCAAGCCCCAGCGCTCCTCCCCTTCCCCCGCCGGGCGAAGAGGGCCTAGCTAGCCTTGGAACCCCAACCCCCTGCCAGGAGCTCTCACCTAGTCTTGGCGGCCTCGCGGCCCCCACCGCGTCTGGAGGCAGAGCGAAGGAGGCAGGAGGCGGAACAAAACAAGGAAGAAAGGCTCGGCCGGGGCAGAAGCCGAAGCAGCTTCCTCCGCCCCCAGCCCCGAGCCCGCCCCGAGCCCGCCCCGATAGGCTCCGCCCCCGCCACGGCCCCGCCCCCCTCCCTCGGCTACTCTCGGCTCCGCCGGGTCTCTCAGTACCCGCGGCCCAAAGGATTCGGCGGAGGCCCGACGGCGGAGGCACTCCAAGGCTCGCCGCCAGAGCCATTGCAAAGCACTCTCGCTTCCACGGACTTTTGGCGCCACCTGGACAAGCCCCCAGAGGTTTACGCTGAGAGCACTAGGGCCACCTCGGATATAGGTGGACTGGCGGCTGAGAATGAGTTTTTGAAAGGTCTTCGGGTTTCGCCTCGTAAATACCCACACCCAGCTCCTCCAGAAGCATCTCTGGAGCTCGAGACACTCAAATGATGAGATTCCTCCCTGACTGGAAGTTTTTAACCATTACTCCCCCAATGCGGGTGTCATAAACCAGTGAGATCTTTAGAGATGGATTAGAATAGTATCTCCATTTTGTGTGAGCAAGAGAGACAAGATAAACCCCAATCCTTCAGTTTGCTAGGATCCAAGTCAGAGCAGGAACCCATGTTTCCTGGGGCCAAATCCAGCACATAAGCAAGACTTCGAAGTAGCAGCTCTGTTGAGATTTAGGACAGGAAAACTCTATATTTCTGGCTTGTCCTGTGCGTTGTAAGATGTTTAGCAGCACACTGACTTCTACCCATTAGATGCTAGTAACAAGCGCCCACTTCACCCTCAGTTATGACAACCAAAAATGTCTCAAAACATTGCCAAATGTCCCTTGGGAGGTGCAATCATCTCCCTATGTAAACCACTGCCACAGAACTTGCTGGTGAAGACCATGGGCTGGTGTCAGACAGTCCTGGGTCCCAGCTCTGACTCTTAACTGTGATAGAATAACCTGAGCATGGCTTCATCCATAAAATGGGGAGAGAGCTAGGACCCTGCATTGGTCTGCTGCTTCACACTTCTCAGGCCCTTTCCAGCCAGGGACCTATGTTGCTTACTTCTCCTCTATGCCTGTGGATTTAGCAAGCTGTAGAATAACTCTTTAGATACAGAGAGAAACCCCTTACAGGGTTGTAGTGACGACTGGTGCAATTATAGTGGTAAAGAAACCATCGGACGGATAGTAAGAACTCAGAAATATTTAATGGTATTATTACTTCTACCTCCTAATATTTCTGGAAATAATCAGTCTGGAAATAGAGAGATAAGCTTGAAGGTGATGGGTACACTAAATGAAAAGGTCGTGTTCTAACTCCTCCACAACAACAGAAAGTGGAGCTAATGGTAGGGATCATACAACACGGACAGAATTCCTAAATTCCTAACTTTAGGTGACTTTGACTATCTTCGTGCACTTTGCACAGCAGCAATAGATGGGTTCCTCACCCAGGAAGATGTTGGGTACACTGCAACCATCAGATGTTGCCTTGGAAAGCTGATGTGGGGCTTCCACTGGGATTTTTGTTTAAGGGTGCCATCTAGGGGTGCCTCTGTGAATCTTCTCATTTCTCCTACCTCTGGCATTTTTGTGGGCCCAACCAGGTTTAGCTTGTCTTGTGTGTTGTACTTCCTCCACCCCATCATGTATTCCCACATGGCTGGGATCCTAGCATCTCTACATAGCAGCAGGACTTGGCATTCAATGAACATTCAATTGATTAATAAAATAAATCCACATGCAGCCTCTCCTATGCCTTTCTGCAATTACTGAATGTTTGTGTTACCCCAAATTCATATGTTGAAATGCTAAACCCCATTATGATAAGATTAGGAGGTAATATTTTAGGAAAGGATTAGGTCACGAAGGTGAAGGCTTCATGTATAGCATTAGTGCCCTTATGAAAGGGACTCCACAGAGTTCTGTTGCTCTCTTTCTATCAGGTGAGGACACAATAAGAAGTTCTCTGTCTGCAACCTGGAAGAGGGCCGTAGTTGGAAGCCAACCATGCTGACTCCTTGAACTTCCAGCCTCCAGAATGGGAGAAATAAATGTCTGTTGTTTGTAAGTCAACTAGTCTGTGGTACTTTGTTATAGCAGCCTCAATTGACTTGCTCTCATTAAGCAATGATTTCAGGCCTCAGAAAAGATCTTCCAGGAGCACTGGGCTTTGAATAGAAATGTATGGTAATTTCCCAGCAAAAGATTGAGAACATTAAATGCTAATACCACAGAGACAGGGACATCCTGAAACCTAGCTGACTTCTCCTCCCTACATTGCCAGATTTAGCAAATAAAATAACAGAACACTCAGTTAAACTGGAATTTCATGTAAACAACAGATAACTTTTTAGTACAAGTATGTCCCAAATATTGAATGAGACATACTTACACTACAAAAATTCTTTTATTTCAAATATTGTTTACCTGAAATTCTAATTTATTATAACTGCACAGCCTGGGTTTTATCTGACAACCCTGTGCACTTGGAGTGAGAAGATTGAGGAATTTGAGACCCATGTCCTCTCTTAGGAATTATTGAACAGAAAGTTAAGTCAGACAACAAACAATTCTAGAGCAAATGAGGTGTCCTAGGAGAATGAATGGTGCTTTCATTCTCTTTGGCAGCAATTTTGTTTTTCACTTTTTCTCAGACTGTATATAGGTTTATTCTAGAGACACGTAACAGATTCCACAATCAAGTTCAAGTTCCATCTTCACCTTTAACCTAACTGAGTAGCTATAGACAGGTTAATTAATTAGTTTAATGTGCCAGTTTTCTCAGTCATAAAACTTGGGATAATAATAATGTCTTCTGGATTGTTAAGAAGATTCAGAGAGACGCTGTTCATTAAGTACTTGGCACCAGCTCTAGCAAATAGTACATACTCAATAAATGGAAGTCTATTGTTATTATTTTGTTTTTGAGCACAGGTAGACTTAAAGCACACTAAATTTCAGATGGAAGCATGGTTTCTGCTCACACACAAGGTCATAGCATTATTAGCACCATAGCAGGCCCATTCTACTTCTTTACCTCATTGGATTACAGTTGCTGTTCTCTGTGGGCATGAAGTTTCACACCTAGTATAGGATGCCTGGTAATAACCCCATGTCTGTCTAAAACCAAGGTCACAAACCCTTTTACTGGTTCATTTCTTCCAACCACTATTTGAAACCATATATACATTTTGTAGCAGAGAGCACAATATAAAAAATGAGAAAGCTTGGGGTTATTTTGAAAGTATGAAGAACCCAACTTTGAGGAAGTTGTGAGAAAAGAGGAGAAATGGAAGTCGTTGGTGCGATACAATGATTTTCATAGGGTACAGAAATGTTTGTGCTGTGGGCAGGTACTTAATGGAAAGAGCCTTAGGTTCTGTCAACAGGACAGACTTCTAATTATATCAGGCCTACCCATGAGTTTTATCAGCTTGGGAATATTCTGTATCTTTCAGTTTTGGTTTCCTTATACATAAAATAGGAACATCATGGAGTTGTGGGGAAAATTGATTGAAAAAATAGACATGCAAGCATGACACCCAAAAAGAACTCAGTAAGACTAACTTGGTTTTGAGAGAACTTTGAAAGTGATTATGTAATATGTGCCTTGAAATTTCTGTGTTTATTATAATATCTACATTAGCCACAAAAGTTTATAAAATGCTCACACTGTGTCTGATGACCAAACTATCCCAGTTTTCCCAGGATTGAGATGATTTCCAGGATACAGGACTTACAGTGTTAAGACTGGAAAAGTCCCAGGAAAACTGGGATAAGTTAGTCATCCTTCTACTGTGTGTAAATAGCTCTCTAAGCATCATGACATTAAATATTCAAAGCAACCCTATGTAGGAGGTACTCACATATTGCTAGTTTATAGACAAAAAAGACTTAGATTAAGCTACATAGATAACTAATGAGAAGAGCAGAATCTGAAGCCAGATAAGTCCAATAATAAAGCCCAAGTACTTAATCATCATGCTACATGCTTTTAGAACTCTCCAAAGGCATGGTCTCTCTTTTTTTTTTTTTTTGTCCAAGATGGAGTCTCACTTTGTCACTCTGAGTATAGTGCCCAATGGTGTCATGACTCACAGCAACCTCAAACTCTCAGGTTCAAGCAATCTTCTTGCCTCAGTCTCCCATGTAGTAGAGACAGGGTCTTGCTCTTGATCAGGCTGGTCGCCAACTCCTGACCTCAAACAATCTACCCACTTCGGCCTCCCAGAGTGCTGGGATTATAGGCGTGAGCTATAGGCCCAGCTAAAGTCCATGATCTAATATTACCACTCACCTTTGCATTCCTAGAACATTACTAAACACCCTCCCATCTTCCTTTCTGTCACCAACACTTCCTGCTGCCCAGCTGGGGCTCCAGAAAAGGAAGACACCAGGATATGGAGCTAGGTCAAGCTCAGTCTTGTATGTGGGCACTGCAGAGGCCCCTCCTTCCCTTAGCAACAGACGCTGAGGCCTGGTTACCAAGCCCAGGGCCTGCCAGTGTTAAAGCAGCCCAGGGAGGAGGGAGAAGAGTGCAGGCTGCCAGGGTATTGTTTAGAAGAGTCATTCCCTCCACCTTCTCTTTGTTAAAATGTAACTCTGCTTCAATTTTTTTCTCTACAGTGATCTCAGTGTGCGCCTGGAAAAGTTTCAAGAGAGGAGCTACTCAAGGGAAAGGAAGAGTGACCCTTTCAGGAAGAGTAGGAACTGGAGCTGCAAGCCTAGCAGACATTCGAGGCTGCCCCTTCATTCTCTAGCTTTCCTTTCTCTCCTCTTCTACCAGGGAACTCCTTAGGGAGCTGAAGTCTATGACCTCAGAGAGGCAGCCCTGTGAATGGAGCTTTCAGAACATAGGAAAAGTTCCATTGTCTGTGTCATCCCCATTATGCTTTAAAGAACTATACATTTCAGAGCAACCAGATAGGAAGGGAGCATCCCTGGAGAAGCCGAGAGCTCTTTATTCATTCTTGAAATAGCTACAATTAAAGTGGACACTATGAGTGACACGGATTGCTCATCTCAGAAGGTAGGTGTGAATTTTAAGGCAGATTTCTTTGTTTTACCTATATTTTTAATGTGTAGGGAATTTGGGACTATGTGGGAAAGAAGATGTTTCAATTATAGACCAATTGGCATGTTAGATTCCATTGACTGAACAAGCGTGTACATTTTTACATTGTCTCCTTTGAAGTATAATTTTTGCTGAATTAGACTTTTGGATATCTTCAAGTTTTGCTATGAAAAATTCAGTCATAAATAGACACTTGTTCTTCCTTTTTCCCTCCCTTTCAAAACCATATATTCCAAACAACAGTTTTCAACTCTGGCTGTACGTTAGAATATTCTGGGAACCATCTTAAAAACATGGAGTCTTGGTTCCCACTCCCAGAGTCTCATCCAGAAGATTTAGGGCAGGGTCCTGGAATCTATATTTTCAATTAAGATCTAAGTGATTCTGATGAGCATTTGGGTACAGCCTCCATGAAGAACACCCAAACATCATGTGCAGTCAAAAATAAGTTGTCACAAAGTAACAGATCTGTCTCAGGGTTTTGCAAACTTTTTTATCTCACAGCACACTTGAACCTATGCAGCACACTTAAATTATGTTGATTAAAAAAAGAGTGAAAAAATAATATGCATGCTGTGCTTTGAACTTCTTTCAAAAATAATTTCATTAATGATCTTTAAAAATTTTGTGGCACATCAGTGCCACAGCATGCCAGTTGAAAATCACTGTTCTTTCTAATCTAGGTGCCAGAATCTTGTTTGTAAAATCCAAGATCCAACAGGTTGCCGTACACTGATGTGTCCAGAGGAGGATTTTTAACTTGAAGTGTTATAAAATTAACGTGGATTTATTGATAGTAACTAAACCCATGCCCTAAAATGAAAACTCCTTGAAATTTACCAAAGAGAAGACTTCAGTATTAATATTTTCAACAAACCTTTTTGCACAGCCAGGCAGTTCTTATAAGAATCTCTATCTTCTCCCCCTGAAAGTGCCACAGGGCATTCTTACCCAGATATTCTTAGCCAGAGATTTTAAGAAAATTCTCTTTGCTGTGTTCTGGAATTGATTTCGACGTGCTCTTTTTATGTGTGTCCCATGTGTTCCTGGACTCAGTTCCCATGGACCGAGATACTTTCTGCTGTCAGGATATTTATGACGCTTTGGTTTTTTTTTAAGAGCCAGAGTCTCTCAAAGTGAGCTTTGTCGCCCTCGGTAGAGTACTATGGCGTCACAGCTTGTAGCAATCTCCAGTTTTTGCGCTTAGGCGATTCTCTTGCCTCAGCCTCCTGAGTAGCTGGGGCTACAGGCCCCAGCCAGAACTATTTTTTTGTTGCAGTTTGGCCGGGGTCAGATTGGAACCCACCATCTTTGGTATATGGGGCCAGCGCCCTACTCACTGAGCCACAGGGGCCGCCCATGACTCTTTGTGTATAAGTCTTAGTCTGTGCCTATGAGCTGGCTCAAAGTTTAATTTCTTTCTGTAGAAACTCTGCTTCTCTTCATTGTGTTCTGCAAATTCTCATTGTTTGCTTTCTTCATTATCCCAAAAAGAACTTATTTGCATGATGCAGTATCTCTGTTCTCTAACCTGAGAAATCTTTTATTGACTTGGCTACTTCTGTGTCTATCTCTTCTGTGATCATAAATATAATTCAATCTGACTCAAACCCAAAACAATCTATGGGATCAAGTAACCAAAAAAGTCCAAGTTGGATATAGGCATACAGCTGACACTATTGGCTCATTCTCCTTCTGATGGCTCTGCTTTCTTCTATATTGGCTTTATTCTAAGACAATCTTTCCCTTACATAAGGCAAAGATGGCTGTTGGGAGTTCTGGTCATAAACATCCCTATGGTAGTAACCCTAAGGAAAAGAGAGTGCCTCTTTCTTAGTAGCTATAGTGAAAGTGTCAGGAAATCCTCTGATTAACCCAGCTTGGGTCACATGCTTATCCCTGAACTGATACTGTGTCTAGGAGGATGAAGTATTCTGATTGGTCATATTTGTCACACACCTTACCCTATAGCCAGGGCTGGGACCTGCCACACTATACAATGTGGACTAAAATTGAATACATAGGGCTGTATTCCACTTCTTTTGGTGGACTGAGTAAATTCACATTTGGTGTCAGGGCTGAAATCTGCAGAAGCATGAATACCAAACCATAAATATTATTAACATTCTGCTTGACTGAAGGTCAAGGCTTTTTCAGTTAATTACTCATTCCCACTCTTGCTGTAATTCACTCAAGATGTCCGAATTGTGTAGTGCTTATCTGTTGCTCTTTTAATGAGGATTTTTGTTTGAAACAGATTTAAAAGCTAGGCCAAAGGGAAGATTTCCACTGACCACAAACCCTTCTTGCTTGCAAAGACAAAATACAGACAGCTGTAACTTATCAATTGGTTTCTTATTTCTGAGATCCTGAAAGAAATCGTGAATGACCTCATACCTGAAAGTACTGTTGCCAAAATCTTCTTTGGATGGTCTAGTACCTCCTTTGGATGACTAGATTGCTTTCAGATTGAAATTGGGAATTTCTATTTTGTTCACCCTCTCAGTGCAGACTTACTATTAATTTCAGTAGTGAAAGAGAAGGCTCTTAGAGATGATTGGTCAATCTTGGATCCATGAAATTCAAATCAAGAGCAGAAAGTCAGGCACAATAATTTAAAGTAGCGTAGCAAGTTCTGTAAGATGAAAACAACAGGGTCAGTGATTCTCAAATGCATCATGTTCAAGGTAGGGCTAAATCATTTCTACTTTTAATAAACTTCCATTATTGAATCTGACATGCCACAATTTTTAAGAACCACTGAATTGGGCCTTATTAGATCAGTGAACTCATTCTATGTTTTTAAAGATCCCAGGCTCAGTATGCATCTTTGCTTATGACTCTACATGTTTTTGTTGAAGCTTCCTAAAGTAATTTGCCACATAAGTGATACTTATCATTTTCAAAATGTTGGAATATAGAATGATGTGTATTTAAAAACTACTGACTTAAAAGACAAGGCAGCCTATTATGTGGCTGGAATGTATTACCTGTCCTCTCTGAGCCTTACTTTCTTCAGCTAGATTATGGATATAAAAATCTCATAAGGTTGTACAGTGTGAGGCACATAATAAATTGGAATAATGGTTGATATTATTGCTGTTGTTGTTATTTAATGAGGAAGGTGCTCCAGGGTAGACAATGGGGATTAATTTGAATCAGCAGTGAAGGGTTGGAGCGTATCGGGAAGCTAAGAGCTAAGTCTTATTTCCTTCCCCCATTCCTACTCTCCACCAATTATCATACATGACAGAGTTTGTGGACCCAAATAAATCAAATCAGTGCAATATAATGTCTCATCTTACACAGGAGGTAAGTCCAAAGTCATTACCTAAGGTGAAAATCACAGACAGCCAAATGGCCCTTGAAAACCCTCAAACTGTCTTTAAAGTACTGCACAGCAATGCCTCAGATAGGTCCAGGCTAGCAGTTTTTCTTCCAGTGTAGGGGCACATTGCAGCTTCACAGTTTCAGAGAAGGTAGTTGTCATGTGCATAGGGGTTGAGTCTTAAATCAAAAAGATATGTGGTGGTGTTCAACAATGCAATTACTTTTGACTCTGTTCAGGAGGGGTAGAAAGGCACTTGTAACTTGAGAGCTACCCTGGGAGCCACAAGTTCACACGTCCTTACAACTCACTGCCAAGTACACACTCAGCGGTTAGAGTGGTGGACTCAGACACCTACAGTGTAAATAATATTTTTCCTTTCTGCAGAAAGTACACAGAATTGTGTAGGTGTGTGTTAAACACACACAAAATGCAATGCCACTACCTAGGCAAATTTATGATTGGAACTTTGCTTATGTGAAAAAGCAAGAGTCAGTTTTTTTTTAAGTCACTCCCAAGGGTAGAGTACAGGAGATGCCCTCAGAATTTGAGCTCATCCCAGGGAGAAAAATAACCAAATTTGTTCGTGGAAGGGAGGTCAAGAAGGAGACACTGGAGGAAAGACAGATTGAATGATTAAAAAAATGAAATGGGCCTTTCACTGGGGAGATGTTGATCACAGGATATAAAGTTTCAGTATGAGGAATAATTTCAAGAGATCAAATATACAGCATGGTGACTATAATTAACAATATATTGTATTCTTGAAAAATGTAAAGTATTCTCACCATAAAAATACTAACCATGTAAAGTAATACATATGTTAGTTAGTCCTTTCTCTATGATTAGTTTGTAAATATAATTGTCCAACCTGTGTGTATGCATATATGTGTATACTTCAAAACATTGTTATACATCATACAAATACACAAAATTTTATCTGCAATTTTTTTTAAAAATGAAACATATATAATGTATGGTGGTAAAAAGTTTGGTTTGTGAGCAGAACTCTGGGCCTAACACCTTTCCTGGGACCTTTTTAGTCCTTACCAACTTCAAGGCTTCGAAATCTTCCCCAATTCCTAAAGGGTGGCTTTGTTCCTTTTTCTCTCAGATCACCAAAAGTGAGTCGATACATCACATGAGCCACTCCCAGAGGTGGCCAGAGCTGCCCCCTCTGCCTGCTTCTGTTGATGAGGAACCATCTGAACTCTATAAGGTATGCACACCTGGCTGCCTGATGTCTGTTGAGGGCGACAAGGTGAAGAACACACCCTGCTCCTCTAGGTATTTAGCAGGTACTATTGGGTGACAAATTAGACTTCACAAGCAGTATTTGGTCATTTTTGCCACCAGAAGAGGCTACAGCAGTGTGGAAGATAGACCAAAGGTGAGCTAGAATCTGGCCTTCCTGGCCAGGTGTATTGGCTCCCGCCTGTAATCTTAGCATTCTGGGAGGCCGAGGGAGGAGGATTGTTGAGGTTAGGAGTTCAAGAACAGCCTGAGCAAAGACGCTGTCTCTACTAAAAATAGAAAATTAGCCCAGGCATGGTAGCTTACACCCATAGTCCCAGCTATTAGGTGGCCTTGGTTGAAGCAGGATTGGTTGAACCCATGAGTTCGGGGTTGCTGTGAGCTAGGATAAGGCCATGGAACTCTATCCTAGGTGACAGAGCAAGATTTTGTCTCAAAAAAAAAAAGAAAAGAAAAGAAAAGAAATCTGACTTTCCCATTTACCTGCTATCTTCTTTAAACTCTCTGAACCTCTGTACCTTTATAAAATGAGAGTACCTATGTACCTTTGTAGCCATATCCATGAGGAATAAAGTAGAAAGATATCAATTACCAGACTTACAAAGTCATTATTGAATATAAACTATTATCCCTGACATCAGAATAATACTCATAGTGGTCAGAGAAGTACACTTGGTATCTCTTCAGAAAGTATTTGCACTGAGTGTGCAGAAGGTAGAAGGTACAGCATAAAACACGAGGGACTCTTGTGAGTCTCAGAGTGAGCAGAGCCCAGGTTCATTAAGAGATGTCCCTTATCATGGGCACACTTACAACTTTGACTCCATAATACAAAAGCAATTTATGAAACCAAAATATTTGTACCCCCATAATATTCTGAAATAAAATTTTTAAAGTGCCATTGCAGTTACTAAAAACAAAAAAGAGAGAGATGCTCTTCTTTGTGCCTCACTCTGCATTTCTTCCCCTCTAGACTGTCATTTCACACAGCTTTTATCCCCCTTTGATGCAACGCACATCATGGACCCTGGCTGTACCCTTCAAAGAGCAGGAACACCACCGTGGGCCCAGTGACTCCATTGCCAATAACTACTCCTTGATGGCCCAGGACCTGAAGCTGAAGGACCTGCTGAAGGTTTACCAGCCGACCACCATCAATGTCCCGAGGAACAAGACTAGTCAAGGGCAGCCATCAGGTATTTGTGGCAGTATGTCATACCCTTGCAGAATGGGGCTTTGGAGTGAAACTTCTACTTCTGGGTTCTAGTCCTGGCTCCCCCTCCTGCTGTAGCTAACTTTGTAGAGCCTCGCTGTTCTCATCTATGAAATGGAAATGATTATAACAGTTAACATTTATGGACCATTTATATATATCAGGCACATGTGTTATCACATAACAAATTACCCCAAAACTCCGTGGTGTAAAACCATTGCTGTTCATCATCTCATAGTTTCCAAATCTAGACAAGGCTTAACTGGGTAGTTCTGGTTCAGGGTCTCTTGGAAGCATGCAATTAAGGCATCTGTCAGGGCCACAATCATCTAAAGGCAATTAGGAAAGGTTCTTCTTCCAAGCTCACTCATGTCCTCAGGTCTGGCTGCATATATCATCCACCCCACACTGTTTATTGAGGTCTAAAATTCACACACAATCTTAAATCACACATGGATATTAAGGGTTAGTTCGATGAATTTTGACAATTGTTTATACTGTATAGCCACCACCAAAATAAGATACAGGGCGTTTCCATTACAAAAGAAAGTTTTCTTGTGCATCTTTTCAGTCAATTCTCTCTCCCACCCCAAACCATCACACCCCAGAGTGACCATGTTTCTGTTTCTGTCACCATGGGTTCATTTTGCTTGTGCTCACGTATTAAATGCAATCAGACAGTGTGTGCTCTTTTGATACACCATTCTTAATCTAGGTTTTTATTTCATATGCCTTCGTCTGGCCTCTTAGGACTCCAAATTACCGCCCCCAGGCTTTATACGTCTGGCTTGGGACTCCCACTTGGGGATCTCAGAGATCTGGCCCCGGTGATAGTGTGAGGTTTGGCCAATTCGTCATTAGTCCTTTAGTGCTAATGACAGATTTAGTGCTAATGACAGATGGGGATTAGTGCTATCTCTACCCCCCATTTGAGTTTAGGACACATATATTTTATCTGCATGACAGTGCTGCGTCTATCCAGCCTGTCCTCGTGAGAGGTGAAGCTTGCTTTGGTTCTGTGTGGATGTTGTGAGCCTGGTTTTAGTTCCCAACGTCATAAAGTGTTTGGGATCCTGTTGCACCCCAGGTATCAAACTCCTCAGTAGTTCTACCTGCTTCTGCACACAGAGGCTAGTTTATGACTTTTGCTGCAACAGTGTTTTATTTCTGGCTCACACAAAAGAGCATCTTGTTGAACGATGCAGTGTCTTTTCAAATTTTGAGGATATTTTCTCTATTGTTGTATTTAGAATATATTGAGAAACTCTAAGCATGAACACAGGGTATATCTTAACTGATAGTCTTCAATTCTTTTGATTCTCTAAAAGTGTCGATTTAATATCTGTATGTCTTGAACACGTCTCTGTTACTCATTTCTTCATCAAGTAACAGTATCTAGTTAAAGTTTGATAGCTTTTATATCATTTATTGGATTTAATTTTAGTTATCTTCTATTTATTGCCAATGATATTGGTTTATTTTATTTGCCATCATTATATGCCAATTGTTTTTCTATTTGTAATAGTCACATAAAATTTCTTCTAAAATAAGTGCATGGAGTTTAAAAGCCTGAGTCTATTTTAAGAGAAATACTAAATAATACAACCAATATGTACCTATTTAGAAAATGGAGCATGCAATGTTGGAGAGCCCCTGGAGCAGGCAATTATTAACACTTGTCAAAAGTATGGAAGAGTGGAAAGTATGGTCATCTTCCCTGTATAGTTGAGGAAGCTGAGGCCTGAAGTGATGAAGTCACTTCTCCAGGATCCCACCTTAATTAGAGATGCACATAGGACAGTGCAGAGATGCACATAGAAACAGTGTTCCCAACTGTTTCGAGAGTCTTGTCCCTATGGGCAAAGAATGGCCAAAGACCACTGCCCATCATTGACATCTTTCTTCTCCATTCCTCCAGCAACTAAAAGCTCATCAGAGCCCGTCACAAAGAAAATGAAATTCTGCAGAAACAAAGAGGATCACACTGGGTAAGGTGTCACTGTGCATACCAGAGAATGCAGGACACTAGGCTGAACCCCAGGAGGCGGTGGTCTCATTAAAGCCACACCCTGCTTCTTGACCTGAAAGCGTTCCTAGAGGCCCAGTGGGCTCGTGGTTTTTCTGCCAATTGTCTTAATCCAAAAAAATGTTTAGATTCTAAACAAGAATAAAACAACTGAACAGGCTCGGTGCCTGTGGCTCAACGGGCTAAGGCGCCAGCCACGTACACCTGAACTGGCAGGTTCGAATCCAGCCCGGGCCCGCCAAACAACAATGATGGCTGCAACCAAAAAATGGCCGGGCGTTGTGGTGGACGCCTGTAGTCCCAGCTACTTGGGAGGCAGAGGCAGGAGAATTGCTTGAACCCAGGAATTGGAGGTTGCTGTGAGCTGTGATGCCACAGCACTCTACCCAGGGTGACAGCTTGAGGCTCTGTCTCAAAAAAAAAAAAAAAAAAAAAACTGAACAAAACTATCCTAACTTACCTATGAGGTGATCAGTGGTTAGAGTCCTCTTTGAAGGGCACACGCATGCCATGTCAGATGACACAGAGGAGGGGCACCTGCACTGCAGAGCTACTCTCATCAGGTTGGAGAAAGTAGACTGGCACCCTGTACAGAACTGAGCACCAAGGACTGAGCCATGTCTACATTTCAGGGTCAAGTTGGTCTGGAACACAGCCTCCTCACCTGCAAAGAAAGAGGTAGATACATCTGTGACATTCCCAGGAAGCAGACCAATGAGTCCAGAACAGCAGATTGATGTGATGTTACAGCAGGAGATGGAAGTAGAAAAGAAGGAAAGCAAACCATCGGAATCAGACCTGGAGGTACATTGTTGTAGCCTCTTTTCTTTCAGTTTGCTGAGTATTACTCTGGGCATCTAAGTGATTCTAAACTGGACAACAAGATAAACACTTGGGGAATGTTTTTGAAATACCAAAGTTCAGACTCCATGACACACTACTGAATGAGGGGAGTGTGTATGTGTGTGTGTGCCCGGGAGCACATGTTTGTGCACGTGAGAGAGAGTTCTGTGCTCTAGTAAGTGATGGAAATTGTTGTCTTTGGGTCACCTTAGGACGTAGATCACAAAAATGGTGGCCCATAGGCTAAGGCTGCAAGATTTTGCAAAACCGAAAAATAGGACACATAGTTAAATTTGAATTTCAGATAAACAATGAGCAATTTTTTAGTATGAGTCCATTCCAAAGTATCCTGTATTTCATGTGGCAACCTTACCTATCATTGGCTGAATTTGGCCTATAGATAAGTTTTGAAGATGAGGGAATTCTCACATGAGTTACATTTCCAACTTCTCTTGAAAAAAATTAAAACATTTGGCACTGAGCAGTAGTTACCATCTTGAGATGAGAAATACAATCTCCAGGTTCTCCCTGTCCCCACCATTCCCTGTTGTTTTCTTATGTCCAGCCCAATTTCACTTATTAACATGACCTGCCTGGCTCCTGGTAGGCATTTAAGTTTCCAACCCCTGTCTTAAAAGAAGAACAAAACTTAGAGCAAAACAACTTATGGGTTTATAGTGTGTAATAAAATGAATAATAAAAACTCAGAGTGACTGAGTATGAACTGTTATCAAAAATCCCATATTTAACCCTCTAGCTACTTGACCTTACTCAAGAGCTGGGTTCTCTGCTTATCTCCTTTGCTCAGTTGTGAAAATTGGGATATAGACTGATTAAGCAATGTGCTCAAGTTTATATAGTAAGGGACAAGACCAAGGCTTAAACCAAGTCTGACTACTGCTAAAGTCTGTGCTGTCCAGAGCTATGCAGCATTTCTCAAACTTGCCTGAAGATAAGGATCACCTGGGGTACTTGTCACATCTATGGCTTTGACTTAAAATTTATAAAAGTAAACTTTGTAACCAAAACATATGAGTCCCCCCCCCCCCCGGCATAATAAACTACCTGAAGAGGTACTGGGAGTATGCATTTTAACAAGAGCTCCACCCTTCCACTCCTACACACAGGCAGTTCTTAAAATCAGGGAAGTTTGGCAATACTGCCCTGTATAAGCTACTAATATTAATGTTGGAGACACAGGAGCTGCAATTACAGGCAACAGCCTCTTCTGCCCAGACAGTTGGCACTGAAACTGAAAGATGATTTCAAATCCTCTCCCCACATGCTGAGCGTCTCATCCTTCTGAAGCAACTCATTCATTCCCAGAGCCGCTCAGCCATCCAACAGCTTAGAGGCAAATCCTAAATAAATAAAACTTCCCTAAGTCACCAGGTCACCCTGGCCATCTTTGTTTTGTTTGCATTGTTTTCTAAACTCCAAAGCCCACAGTTGGATTAAAAGAAATATATCTTAGTTCTCCCTCGGACTTTGGGGATATTTCCTGCCCCCTGACAACTACACGACATAGGATCAAAAGTCCTTTGTAGAAGATCATTGTTGTTCAGGAAGATGACTTATCTGAACCCAATTTAGGAACTTGCATTCCTCTTCTTAAAGGTCACCACATATACCAGCTCCATCCCTGGCCTCTGTCCTCATTCCACTATTAGTTTGTGTGGCATTTAACAAGTTCTTCCTTATACCCCACTGAAATCTCTGGCTTTGGTTGAGTTGTCTGGAGTCGTGGGGGAAATATGTCAGTTGTAATGAGTGTAAAGCAGCAAGCCCAGAAAGCAAGATTTTAGCCAGTGAAGGGTGAGAATGGGTGACAGGAGTCCTTTGGCAGGTGGGAGAGGTGGGCACAGTTATCCAGTCATAATCATTTACTTGCTGATGGTTTGTTTATGGAAGAGATATTATTACTATTTGACCAATGGAATCCGAAAAGACATGATTGCCCCCGAGGAGGGTGAAGTGATGGTTCGGATTTCAAAGCTGATTTCTAATGCACTGACAACAAATCCCCCCCTGGAGCACCTGATGGAGGCCCTCGTGTTGGAGAAGGAGAATGACTATTATAGTAGCCTCATGAAAAGCATCGGTAAGGCTGGGCATAAAGGGGGCTGGGGATCCTATGTGGAGGGTACCTTCTTTCTTTTCCCTTTATCAGTCACCACCCTGATTCCACTGAAAATGGCAAAAATATCATTTAACCTTTAATTAATTTTTGGCCCCCCACCCCAGCCATCACTACATTAATGTGCATCCACATAACCTGGCAATCTTGTTAAAATGAAGATTCTGACTAGGTAGATGTGACTCTGGGATGCAGCTGAGATTCTACATTTCTAACAAGCTCCCAGGTGACGCAGAGGGGCTGATCGTGGGCAACACTGTGAGTGACAAGAGCCTACTTAAACTTTGAAATGTAGTTCAAGAGCTGCCTCTCCTCTAAAGTTGTTTTTCTCCCTCTACAACCTGGGTCATCATTATTCCATCCTCTGCATTCACAGTACTTCTCGTCTCTGCTTTCAGCTCAGCCTGCTTTGAAATTTCTCTCATGCCTTTATTTCTCTACAGTTACTTACCACTGGCATCGTTGCTTCATTTCTCATGCGTCTTGGCTCTCTGATTAGGTGGTGAAGGATCTATTATTGATCCTTTCTTCCCTCCATCTTTAGTCCAGTTTTGTGCACTCAGTGGGTCATCTGGGAAATTTTTGATAATTGGTGAGTAATGTGAGAAACATGCCGAAGGGGAGGAGTGATCCTATTATTTCCCCAACTTGCTATTTTTTTTGTGTGTGTGTGTGTGATAGAGTCTCACTCTGTGACCCTGGTAGAGTGCTGTGGCATCATAGTTCACAGCACCCTCAAATGCCTGGGCTCAACTGAACCTTCTTGCCTCAGCCTCCCAAGTAGCTGGGACTACAACAGTTATCTTTATCGAGTTGTGTCATTAATTTTATTTTCCGAACTAGCTTTCCAGTTGTGCCAGGGTAATAGCTCCTTGTCTACTATAACTTAGAACCAACCTCCTGAGAATAATCATGGAAGGTCCTTCAGTTTCAGCTCCAACTTCCTTCTCCAGTCTTATCAACTTTAACGTCACCATTTGTACCAGATATTCCTACCATGGCATTGCCCTCAGCTCCTCAAGTGCACCACACAGGTGCTACACTTCCTCACATGGTGTTCTATCTGCCCTTGATGCTCTTAATTTCTTTTCCTATCTAATAAACTCATACTCATTTTTTTTTTTTTTTTGCAGTTTTTGGCCAGGGCTGGGTTTGAACCCGCCACCTCTGGCATATGGGGCCGGCACCCTACTCACTGAGCCACAGGCGCCGCCCACTCATACTCATTTTTTATGACCCAGTACAAATATTACTGCCTTTGTGAAGCTTTTATCCTTCTTTCTTTCCTTAGCATGGAAAATATTTGATCTCTAAGTTTCGATTCCTACACATCTGGTGTCACCCATTGTGTTGATTTTTTGTGTGTGTAACTAGTTTGATTTGAGAAATCAATGAAGTATCAGCAAATGCTTGTTCACTGTCATGCACAATGCTAGTTATCTTAACAGGACTCAGCTCCAGGTTGTAGATGCTCCAAATGTGAAGTCATGTTCCTTCTTCCCATGAAATATCTTCAGAAAGAAAATGCACTTTAACAGAGTGGCACTTCCTCAGTTGAGTTAGACTCAAGAGATTACTCATGACCTGCAAATGGACAGAGTTAATTTCAGGATGTTTGTGATCTTTGTTGTAGTTGATTACATCCTCATGGATCCAAAGGAGAGAAAGAGGCTTTTCATCAAGAGCGTCCCCCGCATGTTTCCCCAAAGAGTGATCCGGGCCCCTGTGCCCTGGCACAGTGTCTACAGGAGTGCCAAGAAGTGGAATGAAGAGCATCTGCACATAGTGAACCCCATGATGCTGCGCCTCAAAGAACTGTGGTTTACAGAGTAAGGAGTGCTTCCCCTCTCTTTCCCTCCCTTTCCTTTGTTGCTTCCACAAAGAGGTGAGCCCGTTAATGCTGGGCACAGTGGCAGCTCCACTGTCCTTGCAGCAAAACGGGAAGAACAAAACTCTAAGACCAAAAGAGCTTATCAACTGTAAGTGATGACTCTCTGCGCAGGCTTAAATGGCCTTCATCTGTGCTCCCAGCGCTGTTCTCTGAGCACTGAGTGTCCTGGTTAAGAGCACAGACTTGGAGCTAGCCTGCTCAGGTTCAACTTGCAGCTTTGCTGCTTCATAAGTAACATGGGTGTGTTGAATCACTTCCCTGTGCCTACATTTGGGATAATAAGAGTTCCTACTTCACACCATTGACAGGAGGAATAAATAAATTATTAATACATTCAAAGTGCATGGAATGGTGCCTTATATAAGTAACGTGGTAAGTGTTAATTTGCTACTATGTCCATTAGGACACTAAATTATAATTGTATGCTTATTTGTCTTTCTCTAGCCTCTGAGGTATATGGGGCTTGGGTCTTATTCCTTTGTGTAACTCAATGACAGCACAGGGCTGGCAAGCAGTGATCTCTCAGTTATCAATGACTGAATAGGTTACAGGAATTGTAGGAGTCCAGAAGAGGCAGAGGTCACTTTTTTCTCACTTTCATTTATTAAAAATTGAGATAAAATTCACATTCCATAACATTCATCCCTTTAAAACTCAAAATGTGATAATTTTTAGTATATTCACCAATCTGTGCAGTCCTTACCACTATTTAAATTTAAGAACATTATCATTGCCCCAGAAAGAAACCCAATGGCCATTAGCAGTCACTCCCGGAACCTCTTTTCCTTCAACCCCTGCCAACCACTAATCGACTTTCTATCTCTATGGATGTGCCTGTTCTGGACATTCATATAAATGAAATTAGGCAATATATGGGCATTTGTGGCTAATCTCACTAAACATAATACTTTCCAATCATCATGTATCAATACTGCATTCCTTTTTTATGGCTGAGTAATAATCCATTGTGTGGCTATACCTCACTTGTTTATCCATTCATTAATTGCTTATAAACACAAACATTTGTTTATCTAGTCAGCAATTGCAGTGGGCAGGGGAAGACTGTGGCTTTTCTTGTGGGCCCCTTAAGAGAGGGTACAAATCCTAGTGAGAGAATAAAAACACCAAAGTTCACTGAAAAGTCATGCTTGGCCCTATTTCTTAGATGAGTTAAGGGGGACAGTGATAATTTAAAGGAATTATTTATAAATGAATGGAGTAGACAATAGGAAGAGAATAGGTGAACTTGGGATCTAAGATGCCTCAGGTACAGTGTCAAAGTAATCTGGGAGAAACATGCAAAAGTAGGGGTGTCACAGGAAAAGGCAAAAAGAGGTACATCTATTCATTCATTAAGTATTCACTGAGTTCCTACAATGCGTTGAGGAATGCTGTGTCTGTTATGGCAAGCCTGCTCCCAGGGTGAGTGACGGTGTTCCCTAGAATGGAACACATTGTGGGTGTAGGTCAAGGTCAATCACTGCTTTGACTCTTCATGAAAACCCTAGGAGCTTCATCGAAGCTGCTTTCATAAAGGCCTTGGGCTGGGCTGCCCCATGGGTCCCAGTGAGATAGTATCAATGTGGCCTGGAGAAGTAAGTAGGTGACACTTTTCTAGTTCCATTTTCTCCCATGGGACTTCCATATTGCAGCATAGGATACAGCATGAATTGTGTCTTATGTAATTGTTGGATGCAACAGCAGCAGGCAGCCACAATTTTGGTTGACCAGTGTCTAACTACTAAGCCTAATGGGTTAATAGGAAGGGGAGAAAATGGTTAAGGGACTTTGGTGATGATAGGACCTCTTTGTCACTTTCTGCTCTTTCTCATCCACTCCCATTAGCCTACTGATAACCTGCTGGAGTTGTACAGCATCAATAGTTCTAGGAAATGTTACTCAAGCGTGTGATAGAAAATAAACCTATATTACATCGAAAGCTTCTTCTCTCTTGGTTAGTGTTAATTGAGACATTCATTTTTTCATTCATTCATTCATTTAACAAAGAGATGCCAGGTCCTGATATGTGCTAAGCATTGTTTAAGTGCAATGGATGTGGTAGTAGTCAGGTCATTTATCTAGGGGGAAGACAGACAATAAACATAACAGATAAGCAAACTATATTATATGTTAGCAGGTGACAGATGCTATGGAAAGAAAAATTAAAGTAATAAGGATGGGAGTGTAGGAGGGAAGGGGGCTGCTTGTTCATGAAACACTTTTCTCTGAATCTGAGAAACCACCCACCACTATCCCCTGCGGGGATGAACACAGCTAACACAAGGGCGCATAACCCCACATTCAGGCCTGGGTAGCCTTTCCCGTGGAGGTGACCTTTGAGGCAAGATTTGAAGGTGAAGAGGTTAATCCCATGGTTACAGGGTGGAGCGTGGAGCTACTGCAGGTAGTGGGAAAAGCCTGTGCAAAATACCCAAGCAGTAGTACGCTGGGTGTTCTAGGAACAGTGATCAAGTGAGTGTGCTTGGAGTATGGTGGGTAGGGAGGGTGGTAGGAGAGTAGGCAGGGTTGGGGGCTGTGATGGGGAAGATGACAAGCAAGACAGAAGGCACAGGCTGCGACCTGGTGTGCCCTGGGCTTTCACTCTAAAATGGGAGGTGGTTGGGGGGTTTCCAGCAGAGGGACATGATTCAGCTCGGGTTTTAAAAGGGCCCTCCTGGTAATGAGTAAATCTTCTCCCTGTTTGGCTTTTCCTCATCCCCACAGTGGCAGGACTCAGAGAACTAAAAAATGCAGGTCCATGGGCTTTTTAGTTCAAATCTAAGGAGACTTCCAAGTTGTCAAGTAGCTCACACAGAGGCCACATTGAGGTTTGCGTGCAACTGCCTTGATAATGATGACGGTGCTTTTCCTGGCCCTGTCCTATGGGTCCTCAGTGTTATAAAGAACCGTGATTTGTACAGTTCATACCCCAAGTTCCCAGCCAGCCCAATGCCCACTTGGTGCCAAAGCCCCACTCCTAGATGAGTTACCCACAGTGAGGTATGCAGAAGGCTCAGCAAACACCTCTTCAGTCTAATCACTTATTTATCTCCTCTTTGCAAGACTCGGACTAGCCACAGTTTCCTTAGACTCTCAAGAGTTTTCAGACATACCATCATTTTAGTTTGCTCATGTTTCGTCCCGCTGAAAAATGATAGCACACACCCTGTGAACCTCTCTTGTAGGATTTGTATCTTCTAGCTTAGGAAGCTTCTCTCTCTCCTTTGGCAGGTTTAAAGACCTCAGGTTTGTTCGAACAGCAGAACTACTGGAGGGAAAATTGCCTCTGCTGCCTCAGGAATATCAGGATGAGATCCAGAAACACTGCATGGAGGCACGTCAAGTTCTTCTCAACAAGTCAGTATCTGGCCTCAGAATGGGGCTGTGTTGCAGTCATGTAAAGACTGAAAACTCTGAAATGAAAAGTGGTGCCCAGCTCCAGGCCTGTCCCATTGACATCCTTTGTCCTCTTCCTTCCATGTCCAGCTGCTCTTTGTTCTTCTTTCCTAGTCTCCCTCTGCCTTTTGGAAATTCTCCCATTATCCTTCCCTGTAAGGGTAACACTCCTTTCCCTCCCTCAGCAATCCTTTAGGCCTGGCTGGGTTACAGAATAATGCATTGCACGACTTACACATACTTTCAGATGGTCCAGAAAAACAGCCTCAAGGTTTTAAGGTTAGGGAGTTTTTAGCCCAGTGGTTCTCAATCTTTCTTATGCCACGAGCCTTTAATCCAGTTGAGAACTGCTGTTTTAGGTGCTTAAAACTATTCCTTTTTCCTTTGCAAATGCATACAGGACTATATCCAGAGCCAGAGAAATTCCCTTAGTAACATGAAGATAGTAATACTTACTGATAGTAAGTTTCTATTATAGATTTCTATTATCATAAAAAATGTACATGCAATAGTTGGTGCATAATGTATGCTCAAGAAATGCCATAATTGGCTCGGTGCCTGTGGCTCAACGGGCTAAGGCACCAGCCACATACACCTGAGCTAGCGGGTTCGAATCCAGCCCAGGCCCGCTAAACAACAATGGCGGCTGCAACCAAAAAATGGCCGGGCGTTGTGGCAGGCACCTGTAGTCCCAGCTACTTGGGGAGGAGGAGGCAGGAGACTCACTTGAGCCCAGGAATTGGAGGTTGCTGTGAGCAGTGATGCCACAGCACTCTACCCAGGGTGACAGCTTAAGGCTCTGTCTCACAAAAAAAAAAAAAGAAAAGAAAAGAAATGCCATAATTATTACCTCTGTGACTACAACTGCTAGAGTAGTGCTTTTCTTGCAGAGGACAGATGTAATAGGATGAAAAAGCCAGAGGATCCCACTGGGAATTAGAAACTGGGGCACTTGAGTAGAAAGGAGCAATGAAGTGTCCTTCCTTCTTTTATTTGTCTAGTATCTACTCTCAATTTCTGAACAGCAGCTACCACACTAGAGTTTCTCCTCTCCAGTTTTCTTTCTTTTCTCCTCATCCTTCTTTGTTCCTTTAAAGTCTGATTCAGAAGCCAGACACCTGCCAGAGAGAGAGAGAGAAAAGTTGCACAAAACAGTCCAGTTCCTTTTGCCCCTTCACCCCAATTTCTGATTATAACCTAGAGTCTTTCAGCAGGACATGCCACCAATATCCTTTGTCCATTTGGGTATTGCCAATGGAAGAACAGCCTCTCAATTCAAATCTTGTTACTTTCTTCCCAGGAAAAGAGTGTTGGCAGGTGAGGTGGGCAGGAATGTGAAAGTGCTGATTTACAACAAGGGTGTTAAGTGGGAAATGAGCCACCTGCCTCTTCACAGAGTGTGGACAGTGGCTGAGAAGACTCCTCAGAAGAGCTGCTCACAGGATGCCTTCCCATCCTTACAGGTGGATCCCCACTTGTGCCCAGCTTTTCGTCACACGGAAGGATCACTGGGTCTATTTAGCTCCCAAGAGTGACTATGACTCCTCTAGAAACATTGAGGAATATTTTGCTTCTGTCGCATCATTCATGTCACTCCAGCTCAGGGAGCTGGTC
Organism: Perodicticus potto; assembly: GCA_963574655.1. Lineage (NCBI taxonomy): Eukaryota > Metazoa > Chordata > Mammalia > Primates > Lorisidae > Perodicticus > Perodicticus potto. The sequence continues at coordinate 5,626 of CAUYRH010173174.1, read as the reverse complement.
ATTAAGTCCCTGGAGGACCTCGTTTCCTTTTTCATGATACACAAGGTATGTGAGAGACCTGCAGTTGGCCCTGCAGAGGAGAATCAAAACAATTACAACCAGTATTCCTTCATGTGCATCCTCAGCTGCTAGCCAGACCCAAAGGGAAAATGCTTGACCTCCACACACATCAGGAGATTAATAGCTCATTAAAATGCTTTATTTAAATGCATGGTGAGCTTTCTTGAGATAATCATTCATTAGTAAATTGATTAAAAGTCTATAGAATTGGAGAAGTTGTTAAGAAAATTTAAAGAAAAAATGAATAAAATGGAATATATATATTTTGCAGTTTAGGGAAAATGGATCACCTTTTCATCCTCTGTCACAGGAAGGGGCTGAAAAAAGGTTTTTGCTCAATATTCACCTTGATACTGAGGAGGTGTTGCATATACTCATTGTAGATGTTGACTTTTGTTCTTTGGTCTTTGAAAAGTACACTGCTAAAGACAAAATGTTTTGTTGACCTAATTAATAACTTTTTCATGAAACTGCATCAGTGAAGTAGAAATAAAAACTAAAAACACTAAGTCCTAGTTTTCAAAGCTTCATAGCATCCCCTCAACTTAGTGAGTCAGGGGATTAAGGAAAATTCTTTTGAGTTTTATACCACATACACATTTTACTTTTGTAATAAGTAATACAAATTAAAAATTGCCTGGTTATGGCCAGGTGTGGTGGCTCACACCTATAATTCTACCACTCTGGGAGACTGAAGCAGGTGGATTGCCTGAGCTCAGGAGTTCAAGACCAGTTTGAGCAAGAGCAAGACCCTGTCTCTAAAAATAGCCAGACATTGTGGTTGGGCACCTATAGTCCTAGCTACTCAAGAGGCTAGGCAGGAGAATCACTTGAACCCAGGAGTTTGAAGTTGCTGTGAGCTATGATGCCACAGCACTCTACCCAGGTTGACAAAGCGAGACTCTGTCTCGAAAAACAAACAAAAAAATTGCCTGGTTGAAAAAGGTTGAGTTTTCCAAGTGAAATATAAATTAACAATTGACCCTTTGCTCAAAAAATATAGAAACCAGCGATGCTGACTTTTGACTGCAATATGCACTCAAAAGAAGAACAATCTACAGACGTCATTGTCGTCATCTACTTTGCTAAGTATAAGAAACCCAGATGTGGAAAACAACCTCACTTTGAAATTCCACACAAAGGGAAATATAAAATCTTCACATGTCTGAAAAAAAGGGGGAAATGTATAAGTATTTGATACACAGGAGATGTTCAGCAAATGTTTATCAATCATATTCAAATAGATCTAGAAATATCTAAAATCAATACTTTAATGAATAATTTAGAGCTGCTGTATGGCAGCTTCATTAGGTAGTGTAGTTTATGAATGGTACCCTGTGTTACTAGCTTTTATAGGGAATTAGAAATAGCTCTATGTCAATATTCATGTCATAGGAAGGTTGACATTTGGGGTATCTAAAATAGACTATGTGCTCATTTGCAACACCATTTGAGGCATTCAGGTAAGTATTTATACTTTTTGGATCCAATCAACACATTTTTATTGACCACCTATCAGATGCTAAAGGGTTATCTTGGGTGTTTTAGAGAAGAGAGATGGATAATGCACAGATTCTTCCCTCAAGTTTAGAGTAGAGAAGATAAGATGTGCCTATAGCCAGGCAGTAGCTCATGCCTGTAATCCTAGCTCTCTGGGAGGCTGAGGTGGGTGGATTGCTTGAGCTTAGGAGTTTGAGACCAGCCTGAGCAAGAGCGAAAGCCTGTCTCTACTAAAAATCGAAATATGAGCCAGGTGTTGTGGCAAGAGCCTGTAGTCTCAGCTGCTCAGGAGGCTGAGGCAGGAGGATTACTTGAACCTTGAAGTTTGAGGTTGCTGTGAGCTATGATGATACCAGGACACTCTAACTTAGGAGAATGAGACTCTGTCTCAAACAAACAAAAAATAAGTAAATACATACATAAATAAATAAAAAGATGTGCATATAAATTCCTGCAGGAGAAAAAGATGAACTACTACAAGGGAAGTGGCAATACAGAAGTGGAGGAGATTGTATACAGCTATGGAACAAGGAGGCTTCCCAGAGGAGGGGATTTTGAGCTGAATTTTGAAGGATAGTATGGGTTTAGAAATTAGGGTGCAAAAATTACCAAGCAAAGGTAATTGGAAAAGGGACAGAGCATGAGCTCAGAGTGAGCTAAGCTATATATAATATGTAAACCCATATTTTAAGGATGAATAGTATGTGGTACCTTTCATTTCCTCTTTTTCTGGTGTGCATGTAGTACTATGAATTCATAAGACAAACTCCCTTGATTTTGGAAGCCTACTTTTGTGACACTTGACATACCTTATGTCTCCTAAAGGATGGGAATAATTTTGAGGAGCCCTACCAAGAAATGGATTTCTTTATACCTCAGCAAATCATGATCAAACTTGAAGTCAGTGAACCCATTATTGTCTTCAATCCATCTTTTGATGACTGCTGGGAATTAATACACAACTCTTTCTTGGAAATTATTAAGAACTCTAATGGGATCCCCAAGGTATAGTATTCACTTAATCATTTGTATGTTTCTTCACTTGTTGAATTGAATGTATTTTAAATGGTTATTTGTATAAGACACAGTTAATGTGCTATTCAGTTAAGGGAGCTTTGCTTTGCAAATGTATCTTAAGTATACGCCCTGAGCCTCAGAAAGATGATTTGGACTATTAAGAAATGTCCATGCAGCTCAGAATTGTGCTCCTAACAAGAACTGTAGGAGTTACTTTGTGAGAGAGCATAGCTTCCCATGATGCCTATGCCAAAGGAACATATGTGTCCCAAAACAGATACATGAACTTGGGTTAATAATTTATTATGCATCAAGTGCCATGAACTTGCCAAGAATTTGGATAAATTTCATTTTGAAGTTGCATTGAAGCCTACTATGGGCAACTAACAAACTTATTGACCATGAGTCTACTAAATAAGTTTGTTTTTTACCCACAGTAGGCTTCTAGAAGAGAGAATAACCTTTCTCTTCCTGGCCCAAGCCTTTTCCAGTTTCCTTTCTAGGGTAGAGTTATCAATCAAATTTCAGATGCTGATTGGCAAACATTTATTGCTACTCAGGGTTATCCATCTGGATGCTCCATCTTCTTCTAATTCCTCCTAGGTGGTTGGTATGGCAAAAGGGGCCAGGGTCCAATCCTGTATAGGGAAGGGGCCCTATGGTATATCTCTGTTTCTGTCTATCCCTTCCCCATTCCCAATCTCCATCTCCATCTCTATCTCTTTCTCCTTCTTCTTGCCCTCCCTACATGTATATGCTTTGGAACACTCTTCTCTTTGCAATCCTGTATTTAGAGGGTTCTAAGGGCTCAAGATTAGAGCTGGGGTTTGTAGGCAAGCATGAGAAGGCACATTCTCCAGCTGATTTCACCAGAAAGTTTTGCATTTAGAGTTTTGAACTCAACCACACTTGAAAACTGGGTGTGTGCAGAAGGGGAAAGAAATAGTCAGAAGCTCTTTTCCAAGTGATATCCCTGGAAGGAAACGACAGAGAAGACTGTGTAAGTTGGAGGGGGAAGTGTGGAACTTGGAGACAGATAGAGTACATATCATTTGAGTTCTCCTTCACTGCAATCCATCAGCAAAGGGTGCAAACAACTGGCCTGGGAGAGGCCAGGGGACAGGTGGCTGCTACTGCAAACAGCCCAGTAGGGCTGTACTCAATTTAGGACCTGTAATACTGAGAAGACATACTCATAGGTCACAGTTTGTACCAAATTTGAAAGCGAGGCCCAAGTGAATACCAATGACTTTACCAGACTGCAAGAAAAAACAACACAGGCTCAGAGTTCTGTATCCAGAGATAACCGCAGCACTGACTCCCTATTCAAGCTCCTCAGAATGTTTTATCTCTGAGCTGGTTAATTAAAATTTAAAAAAAATATAGTTCCTCTGGTTGATTAAAAATATCTCGAAGAACAGCAACATGTGGGCAGTACCTCTGCCCACTACAAGTCCTGCTTATTTATGGTTAAACATGAATTTAAAAGTTGAAGGGGAGGGAAGCCAGCAAGAGACTTTTGAAAATAGAGCAAATAGCATTCAAGTTGCAGAAGGAAAGCAAAAAAGCATATTTGTGAGAAAGAGCTACTAAAGGAAACCAAAGTAAATAAGAGAAATTGTTTGTCTCAGCAATACAACGGAGGAAAACAAGGATGCCCTAATCGACCGGCTGAAGTGAGAAGAGGTGAAGAGAGGCAGATCTCAAATGAAACTGGATGAAATAAGCAAAGGGTTTTATAATACAAAAACTGTAATAATTAAATCAACACTTGCAACCACACATTACTTTTATATGGAGGAAAATATATGACTGTGGAAAGAGGCTAGAGCCCATCTCTCTCCTGCTGGGAGAATTCTTTCACTCAAAGTGTCAGGGAATTCCAAAGTTGGAGAAGGAGTGCAGGTGTGGGCACTAAGGGTGTTGACAAAACCGGTGGGGATCAAGAAGCCAGGGAAATAAGCAGAAAGTAACTGTTAATTACCCAGAAAATGACATGATTATTCTTGACTCAATTTCACAGATTGCTCTGTAACACTTGACAAAACCTGCCATGTTGAAAGGGCATCAAGATCATCCTCTTTGGGTTGAAGACCATTCCCAAAAAACGATCCTGTCCACCTGTGATCTATCTCATGGCTGGGGAACACTGATTGTGCTCCCCTTTACTATTTCAACCATTGACCAACACCAAACCTTCCATTTCCATGCCCTTAGCCATTGTCTGCAGTATGGCCACAGCAAAGCTCCTCTGCTGGTTTAAAAACCTTTGGATTGCAAAAAAAAGACTCTTTCCTTTTTTTTTTTTTTTTTTGGCCAGGGCCAAGTTTGAACCCACCACCTCTGGTATATGGGGCCAGTGCCCTATTCCTTGAGCCAAAGGCACTGCCCTGTTTCTTTCTCTTTTCTAAATCGATACTTTCTCATCAAAGGCATATAACTCCTAAAACTCTGTAAAGCACTCTAAAGATCTGAGACCAGTCACTAAAACCTTTCTTAGCAGAGACAGCAGGGGAAGGCAATGGGTCCCCAGCAGGGATTTTGCAGCCTACATGAGTTATGCAAATGAGAACATTCTCAGAGGTAGACATACTTATGGTTAAGAAGTCAAAATTTGGCTGGGAGTGGTGGCTCAAGCCTATAATCCCAGCACTCTGGGAGGCCAAGGTGGGGGGATTACTTGAGTTCAGGAGTTTGAGACCAATCTGAGCAAGAGAGATCCTGTCTCTAAAAAGAGCCTGCCATTGTGGCAGGCACCTGTAGTTCCACCTACTGGGGAGGCTGAAGCAAGAGGATCACTTGAGCTCAAAAGTTCGAGGTTGCTGTAAGCTATGATGCCACAGCTCTCACAAAGTGAGACTCTGTTTTAAAAAAGAAAAGAAGGGGGAGGAGCCAAGATGGCGATCTGTAGCCAGCTTTCCACAGAGGTTCCCGTCCAAAAAGAGCATTAAAGGACAGAATCTCAGCAAGAAAGCCAATGGTTTGGATCTGAGCCAAAAGAAAAGGTCGAAGAGCGCACATCAACCCTGCTGGGGAGACCTGAGACCCC
>CAUYRH010173173.1:0-16608 GCA_963574655.1 Perodicticus potto | reverse complement strand
GAGGTCACGGTGCTCGTGAACAAGAGCACGCGGATGGAGTGTTCATCCAGTGGCAGCCCGGCACCGAAGAATTCCTGGCAAAAAGATGGACAGCCATTGCTGGAAGATGACCGTCATCAATTTCTATCTCATGGGAGAATTCTGCAGGTAAAAGTAAAAATCTAATTTTAAAGTGGTTATTTGACTTTGCATTTTGTAATCGCTGTCTTTTTCACTTTTAAAAATTTTATTATTGTATAAATATTTTATTTGTAAAGATAACTAAGCATCAAAGGCATATAAAATAAAATTCTTCTTCCATATTCTATTCTGCCTGTCAGAGCACTGCTAATGGTTTTGTAAGAATTCTTCCCAGACATTGTCCACATTCGCACACATATACACATACATCTCAGTCTACTGCAAGGTGCTCTGTGTGATAAAAGCCATAGTATAGGCTCGGCGCCTATGGCTCAACGGGCTAAGGTGCCAGTCAAGTACACCTGAGCTGGCGGGTTCGAATCCAGCCTGGGCCCACCAAACAACAATGATGGCTGCAACCAAAAAAAAAAATGGCCGGGCATTGTGGTGGGTGCCTGTAGTCCCAGCTACTTGGGAGGCAGAGGCAGGAGACTCACTTGAGCTCAGCAATTGGAGGTTACTGTGAGCTGTGATGCCACGGCACTCTGTCCGGGGTGACAGCTTGAGGCTCTGTCTCAAAAAAAAAAAAAAAAGCCATATTATAACCAAATCATTATTACAGTCCTTGTCATTGCATATTTCTGATTATAAAATTCTGGGTAGTTTAGGTTCTTTAGAGATTAAATTTGCCTATTTTGGCCAAAGGTTGATAATAATAAATAATAATGAAAGCTATATTAATATCCTGGGTTATTGTTTACCACTAGCATGTCTGTATTTTTTCTTTCCTGGTGTCTTGAAAGAATGTGAGACACTTTAGAAATAATGCCAATTCCTTTGTTAGGACATTTTTGATAGATTACATGAGCACGATAAATAACATTCTATTTGGCTCAAGAATCTAAGCATAACTATGCCCAACACAGGGCGTCGCTCATCAAGTTCTTTACACAAAAAGGAATTCATGTTCATTGCCTGTAAATAAGCTGGAATTCTTAAAGAATTATCTAAATACTGTAAAGATTTCTCCTTGGTAATCCTATAGCCTCTACCAAAATATGTAAAATATTTCTCTGTCCGTGTCCAAAAGATGGATATAAATAGATGGACATAAATTTCTGCCTAATAAAATTAAAATAACGGCTGTATTAGCTAACTATTGCTGCATAAAACAAACCACTCCAAAACTTAATGACTTGAAGCAATAGCATGTATTAAGCTCACAAATCTTCTGGTTGGCGAGGTGATTCTTCTGGTCTCCGCTGGGTTACTCAAGTGTCTGCGTAGCGCTGCAGATGAAATACATGGCTGGTGTCGTCTGGGCCTTCTTTAGCACAGCAGGTAGTGAGTCAGTCTCCTAAGCGCACGGCTGTTGATTTTGGCTGAGCTCTGTCCCATATCCAGGGCCTCAGTGGGAGTAACGTGTTGACTCTGCTCGAGCCATGTCTCACTCTCCAGCGGGCTAGTCCTGGCTTCTCCTATGCTAGTGGCCAGGCTCCAAAAGAGTGAACAAAAGTGCACCGGCCTCAGTTTTGAAATGACACAGTCACTGCCTTCACCTTCCGTTGGCCAAAACCAGTCACAAGACCAATGCAAATAATACCTCCTGATGGGAGGACCTTCAAAGCCACACTCCCAGGGACATAGCGACACAAATGGGAGAATAATGTGGGATATTTTGCAGTCATTATACTACAAGTGTGTTTAAGATGGTCTTTTCTGATTGGAAAGCCTTATGCATAAGTGTTTGTTTGCTAGGCCTTATAAAAGCTAGCATCAACACTAATATGTTCAAATTTGTTTCATGTCTGCATGCTGTCAACTAAAAGAATATATGTTGTTTATCCTAAAAGACAATAACAAATTTGCCAAGTGGCTTTATTCAAAGTTTCAGATGGAATGTCTTTATTTTTCCCTCAGATTCTGAATACTCAACTAACAGATATCGGCAGGTATGTGTGTGTAGCTGAGAACACAGCTGGAAGTGCCAAAAAGAATTTTAACCTCAATGTTCATGGTAAGAACTCGGTTCCAAAAGTATCTGTTAGGGTATGTTTGAGAAAGCAGGAAAACCGTGTTTTCGATTCTGTAAGCTTATTTTGTATTTTTTGAACTTGAACAACGTGTGGAGCCTGCACTCTCACTCAGCCTTTCTTCTTTCTTCCCACTATGGTTACTATCATTTAGAGAGTGTAAAACTTCCAAGAAGCCCATTTTTACATTACTTCCATCCCTTAAGAGAAAATATTACTCCTACAGGTTTAAAAGTAAAATCAAAATTAAAAATGTTAAAGATGACAAGTTTATAAAGTTAGAACCAAATATAAGTCTTCTAATTATAAAAATGTACCACATGTAACCAGTGGCCAGGTACAGTGGCTCACGACTGTAATCCCACCACTCTGGGAAGCGGAGGTGGGTGGAACACCTGAGCTCACAAGTTCGAGACCAGCCTGGGCTAGAATGAGACCCCACCTCTAAAAATAGCCAGACGTTGTGGTAGGTGCCTATAATCTCTGCTACTTGGGAGGCTGACGCAAGAGAATCATTTGAGCCCAGGAATCTGAGGTTGCTGTGAGCTGTGACGCTACAGCACTCTACCGGGGACAACAAAGTGAGACTCTGTCTCAAAAAAAATTGTACCCAATGATACTGATTGGAACCAGTTTCTGTCCTCAAGTGCAGAATTCATATTGAGCTACATCCTCTAGTATAATACCTAACATACTTCCTGGAGAAGGAAAAATCTCCTTTTAGTTTTAAATTACTTCTTTAAAAGCACTAAAACACCTAATTCATTTGACAAATGTTAAGATCTTAATACATGCTAGACACTCCATAAATCCTTTCTTTTTTTTTCTCAAAAAGAAGATACAAAAGGGTAACTTTATTTTGTGAGATTCAGCTGCCTCCAGAATATTAAATTGGAAATGGTGGACAATTATTTTAAGAAATGTCCTTTACTCGAGTAATACATATATGCAATTCTAGCTCATTTGGGGAATAGTTAAAATTTCATGAAAAATTCCTCCCCTCAAAAGAGCTTTTAGGTACACAATGGATATCTTTTTGTGTGTGATATGTAGGAAATATTTAGAAATACTTGGTGTTCGTGTGACAGAGTCTATTTCCAACACTTAGCATGGTGAGTAACACACTGTCAGTGCTTAATAAGTACTTTGAGGATTTTTAAATGGATAAATCTGACCAATACAGAAACACATGTGTTACAAATTCTCAGGAAAAACAAATGCATTAAGCAAACATAATCGTTGTGAAAGCACACATTCTAATCTATAAAAAATGCAGTAGAATAAATGTTGGAAAAGAAAAATACTGATTTCTTTTTCTGATTCTTCAAAGCAAAATTAATTTTTCCTCCTCTGAGATCAAAGTGTATCATAAATACTTCAATTATAACAATTCCGCTTACTGCCCTGTGTTATCTTTATAAATCTGTATCTTCACCTCTACCCCACAAACTTACTATAAATTCTCTAGGCAAATGGCCTTATCTTACTTATTTTGGTGTCTGCAATTGTGGTCATTACTAAGTAAATGTGGGCTGCTGGTCTACTAATTTCGTTTGTCTTCATTGCCTCTTCTGGGGGTACAGTAATTTGAAATGGGAGAGGGACTTGAAAGGAAGCAGTCAGTAGTGTTTTACCAAAAGAATTGTAGTTCGGGAAAACCTATATTCTTTTCCCCATTAATGGTGTCATGAACTCCTGACTGCAGTCAGGAACTCATAACTTAAATTTTAGAAAATGCATCTGGGGGGAAATAGTTTCAGTTATTTTCCCTGGAAACCATACCATCCGTTATCTCCTACTACAACCAGGCCTGCTGCTTTTGTCCTCTGAGCTTCTGTCTGTTGGCTTCTCATTTGTAGCCCTCTTTACCTCCCTTCATATCCAGCTTAATTTTTGTGGGACAGCATTTCTGTTGCTTCTCTTAGCCCAGGCCTTTTCATTACTCCTGCTCCGTGAAAGCTCACATCTGCATAAAACCACAAGGACCCGTGTGGAATCTGCCTGATACCTCCCAGTGATAAAGTGTTTATACAGTAGGTTATTTTCCTTAATGGCCTCCATAACCCTAGGTGCTTGTTAGCATTTTATGCCTCTTTTACACATGAAGAAAGCAAGTTTTTGGGGAGATTCTGTAACATAAGCAGCTTGCAAATGCAGTGCCAGATTTTTGACTCAGGCAGTCTGATTCCAGAACTTTTTTTTTTGAGACAGAGCCTCAAGCTGTCACCCTGGATAGAGTGCTGTGGTATCATAGCTCACAGCAATCTCCGATTCTTGGGCTCAAGCAAGTCTCTTGCCTCCACCTCCCAAGTAGCTGGGACTACAGGCGCCCGACACAACGCCTGGCCATTTTTTGGTTGCAGCCGTCATTGTTGTTTGGCGGGCCCGGGATGGATTCGAACCCGCCAGCTCAGGTGTACGTGGCTGGCACCTTAGCCCGTTGAGCCACAGGCGCCGAGCTGATTCCAGAACTTTTGTACCATCCCCTGCCACTGAATTCCAGTTCTGTGTCATACCTGCACCTAAGCAGCTAACCTTGACTGAAAGAGATCTCAGAGGCAGGAATCCTAATGTCATAAATTCATGTACCCTCTCTACCGCCTGGGGCTCCTCCGCTTGTGACTCATGAACCTTCTCTCCCGCCTCAAATATCAAGTCACCTCTGTCTCCATCTGTTACAGGCTGCTGTAACAAGATCACAGACTGTCTGGCTTAAACCACAGAAATGTATTTTCTCCTCGTTTTGGAGGCAGGAACGTTGACCATCAAGGTGCAGGCAGGGCTGAGGTTCTGAGAAGGCTGTTTGCAGGTTTGCAGGCAGCTGCTTTGTCTCACATATTCTTTCTTCTGAGCACACTGCCTGAGAGAGAGCAAATTCTCTGGGGTTTCTTCTTGTAGGACACTCATCTTAAAGAATCAAGCCCCCACCTTTTGACCTCATTGGACCTTAATTACTTCCTTAAAGGCCTTTCTCTAAATACAGTCACCCTGGGGGGTGGGGGGCAGTTGGGCTTCAACATACGCAGCCTGACAATCAAGTTCATGATCCTGCCCCAATGCGTTTATGTTGGCAATACTGTATAAGCAAGTTGGTAAGATTTCATAACCTTTATCTACCGGTGTGTCTACCGGTGTCTCACGGCTGCATTTGTGTCAACGTTCGGCAGTGTCTTGCTGACTGCCCTTTGTTATTGTTGTAGTGTAATTTTGTGTGCCATTCCAAGAATGTGGGAGCTTGAATTAGAGCAACAAATGAACATTGAATTTATTGCATCTTCTTGGCAAGAGTGGAAATGAAATCAGGGACATGTGAGTCCAAGTTTGTGGGGATAATGCCATGAAGAAAATGGCAGTGTACAAACAGATTAAATGTTTTTCTGAAAGGAGAGAAAATGTCCCTGATGGAGAGAGGTCAGGGCGACCAATAACGGGCAGAACTGATGAAAACATTGCAAACATTCACCAAATTGTGTGTTAAGATCATCAGACGACTGTTGAGTACAGCAGAGCAAGTAAACATCAGTAGAGAAACAGGAAAAGCTTAACTGAAAATCTTGGCCAATAACTCATGGCTGTTGTATCATGACAATGCATCAGCTCACCTGGCACTGACTGGAAGGGAGTTTTCAGCCACACTGGCTAGGACACTCTCTGTGCTCACCTGATCTGTCCCCCAATGACTTTTTCCTTTACCCAAAGATAAAGAAAATAGTGAATGGAAGATATTTTGATGATATTCAAGACATTAAAGGTAATACAACGACAGCTCTGATGGCCATTCCAGAAAAAGAGTTCCAAAATTCTTTGAGAGGTGGACTCGGTGCTGGTGTCAGTGCACAGCTCCCCAAGGGGAGTCCTTTGACAGTGGCTGTAGAGATAGTCAGCAGTGAGGAATGGAGCACTTTCCCTAGGATGAGGATGTGAACTTCATCATCTGACTCGTCGTAGGAATTTAGGGGTACTGAAACACGTAACAGCCCCCTCTCACTGTCTCTCAGTAAATGTCCTCACCACAAATGCCCTTAATGCCTGCTCCCAGGGGAAAGAGTAGGGCGATCCCAGCCACCACCTCAAATTGCTACCATCCAACCGAGAGTGCTAACCACATCTGTTGCTGCCATCTTTACCTCCCTCCTGTCATAACGACAGAGGGAAGCATGGCGTTACCTTCTGAAAGCCTAAGTCTAACCTAACCCTAGATCCCTGCCCATTATCTACTTACAAACTTACCAGTCCCTCTCTTTCTTTTCAATATTGAAATTCTCATTCTTTATTGGCTCCTTCTCAACAGCACTGTCAATTTGCTTGTCTTCTATCTTAAGGGAAATAGGTCTCCCTTAGATCTAGTATTTCCTTCCAGCCACCTCCCTGGCTACCCACCTCATTTGAAAGCAAGCTTTTCTAATTGCTGCATATAGTAAATCTCCGTTTTCTCACTCCCACTTACTCGTCCCACCACTACATTCTGGACTCCGCCTCTGCAACTCCACAGTCTTGTTCACTGAGCTCATGAAATGACTTTCTTCTTAGGAGTTCAGCAGGCACTTTCCAGTCTTCATAGTTCTTACTTCTTAGCATTCGAGATCTTGGGCTCTGTCTTTCAAAAGTTTTCTTCCTTTGGCTTCTGTAACACCGCACCCCGTGTTTGTGTCTTGCCTTTCCCATCTCTCATTCCCAGTTGCCTCTGCTGGTTCTTCCTCCACCCAACTATAGCACATTAGTTCTTCAAGCTCTAGGCAAGTGCTCCTCAACCTTTTTTATCTCATGGCACACCTGAACCTATAGTTAAACTTTCGTAGCACACTTAAAGTATGTGGATCAAAAGAAAGTTAAAAGAAAAAAAAAGAATATACTTCCTGTGCTTTGAATTTCTTTCAAAAATATTTTAATTAATGATCTTTACAATGTTTTGTGGCACACCTACGATCCTCTCATAGCACACCAGTGTGCCATGGCACAGAAGTTGAAAAATCATTGCGACTTTGTTCTCTTCCCACTCTTTTCCTAGATGATCTTATACATTCCACAATTTCAGTTACTGACTGACTATGCACAAGTAATTACTAAATTTTATCTTCAAGCAGGGCCCTCTCGAGAACTCCAGATTGTTATATTCCCAATATCTGCCAGTTACTAACACGAATGTCTAATAGTGACCCTTAAACAATGTGTATAAAACTAAACTCATAATCTTCTGTCAAAAAATATGTTCTTCCTCCAAAGGTCTCTGTCTCCATAAAGAGTCCCGCCATCACCCATTGTTCAAGCCAGAAAAATGAATGTCATCCCTGACTCCGACTCCTCCTTAAAACTCGCCCTCAAAAAAGTGGAGCCATGATGATTCCTCCTACAAAATAGTGTGGGATTCACCCACTTTTCTTCATCATTTCTGACTCCATCCTAAGCACAGCTACTGTGACAGCAATAGTCTCCTAACTGGTCGGAGTTTCTGCTAGCCTTCTGATCAGTTCTCTCCACTGCAGCCAGATCAATGTCTTCACATTAATTTCAGGATAAACCACTCTTTTACTTTCCACTCCTTAGGCTGTGTTTCAGCACTCTTAAAGATGCTCAGAAGAACCTATAGGATCCTACACTTGTTTAGTCCTTTAATTCTCTGCCTCTGCCTTGCAAACTCGAGTCGTGCTACCCTTCTAGCTACCATGTTCTTTCCACCATTTGGGCCTTCGTGCGTGCTATGCCTTTTTCGTGAGCCTTATCTTCCACTTAGCTTATTCTTAGTCATAATTTCAAGTATCTTCTTAGATGCCACTTTCTCCTCTTTATTCCCAAACTAGGTTACTTCCCTATTGTCATCCTACTTCTCTGATTGACACGCTTCACACTTGTGATGACTAGACAGTATAGAACTGTGGCTAAAAACAAGGATTCCCAGAGGCAGACTGCTTAGCTTCCAAACCTCCAGTAACTAGCTGCAAATCTTAGGCACGATGCCAGTCTCTCCATGTCTCAGCTCTCTCATTTATAATATGAGGATGAAAACACTAAAACATAAGGTGTATGAGGGTTCAATGAGACAGGATATGTGTAGTGTTTAGAACAATGCCTGGCACATAGTAACCACTCAAATATTGTTAGCTATTTTTGTAGCTATAGTTCAGTGTCTGTCATTACTGCCAAATTATTAACCGTGTGGTTGTTGTCTTATTACATTTTTCACATTGCCTCACCAGCATCTGGCACAGTTTGTAATAGAGTAAGTATTCGGTAAATGTTTGATAAGGAATGAATCAATAGCAAATTAACTAGTGGATGAAAAATAAACTATGTGACATTAAAAGAAAAAAGTGATTTTTGCCTTTTTGATGTTCTACTTTTGTTTTTAATGTTTTTTAAGACACTTGTTTTCATGCTCAGGCTTCGCTTCTGTTTCCCTGCCACCTTCATAGAAAACCAGTCATATGTAATTGAGACTATTCCTTCTGTATGTGTGTGTGTTCTTATAAAACATCTAAGATTCCATATGTGTGTGTTTTATATGGTCACATGACATTGCATTATTTATCTCCTTTTTCACTTTATTTTTCTTCTGTACTGCTTTTGCTTTTTGAATGGGGGGTTAAATAATAAACAATATTATTGTTTATTTCTTAAATTTTCTGCTCATCTTCAAAGTCATTGATTTACAGTGTCAGGATAATCTGTATGATTTACCAATAGACAGATATCCTCAAATTAAATTGCCACTCCATTATTGCTATACCAGGAAAAGAAAAACTTTAAATCAGGATACAATTTTGAAAACAAGATAATTTAAATATACTTTATAAGAAGCACTATTTATTGATCTTTTTTGTATATGAACAAAATCGTCTTAGAAATTGTCAACTATGTTTTACAAATACAATGAAAAATAATTCTGTCTTTGAAAATTTTGGTGCTCTCTTTCACCTGGGAAAAGTAAACCCAATGAACTTGAATTTCATGAAAGTTTCAGGAAATTCTAAGAAGAAAGACAGCTAGATAATTAACAGAACCATGAGCTCAGTGCTTTAGCAGAGTACAGTGGTTGGCTTGTCTTTAGTAAGTTGGCCTATATGTTGCCAATAGCATCAGATTTCACTTTTAATGTATTTACCTCTGTAGTTCCTCCCAGCATCATTGGTCCTAACCCTGAAAATCTTACTGTTGTGGTGAACAATTTCATCTCCTTGACCTGTGAGGTCTCTGGTTTTCCACCTCCTGATCTCAGCTGGCTCAAGAATGAACAACCTATCAAGTTAAGCTCAAATGCTCTCATTGTGCCTGGTAAGGGATTTATTGTTACAAGGTGGGCAAAACTTTCTCATTTTCCTTTTTTGAAATACAAATGACATTTCCATGTATTCTCTGTTGATATTTTTGTCTTGCTTTAGTTTAGTTCACTGTAAATTATCTCTCTTTACCCATTTGTTGCCTTAGGGCAAGATTATATATACTTTTACGATTTTAGTAGGAATGCACAGTAACAAAGTCTTCTTCAATAAATCATGAAATTGAGGAAGAGAACAGCTTAGTAATTTTGAGTGTGATGGATGATAAATAGAAATTTCACATGATATATCTACTTGTTTTTAATCCATTCTACTGCTCCTTGAGGATAGATGATAGATTAGGAAGGGAGGTTGGTAGGTAGTTATATAGGTAGATAGATAGTCACCCCTTTTTACTGTGGGAAATTTAAACCCAAGAAACAACATATTTTTGACAATAATGCTAGGTATAATTACTATTTTTTCACTTGAACCTGTATCAAACAATTTTACTGACCATGTTTAGTTGGAGGGGAAAATCCTATGAATCTCATCCTGTATAAGGAAGTAGATTAATAATAAAGGCAGGATCAAAGAAAACTAATTCAATTACTTTATTTTAAATGCAGATGCTTCTAGATAAGTTTTACTCTAAGGGAAAGGATATATTTTGCCATTTAGCTTATTTATGAAATAGTTATTTAGAACAACTTATATACTGCTCTCCAATTTGCATTATATTTGCCCACAGGTGGTCGAACTCTACAGATTCTACGGGCTAAGGTATCTGATGGGGGTGAATACACTTGTATAGCCATCAACCAAGCTGGTGAAAGCAAGAAAAAGATTTCCCTGACTGTTTATGGTGTGTTTCTTCTCTTCTCAAAAAATTCGTTCGTTGAAAACTGATATTCAATATTTTCTGAGCACCTCCATGAAAAGAAATCCTTCTGTTCTTATATCCTTCCCTCAGTGCCCCCGAGCATTAAGGATCACGGCAGCGAATCTCTTTCTGTAGTTAACGTAAGAGAGGGATCATCAGTGTCATTGGAGTGCGAGTCCAACGCTGTGCCCCCTCCAGTTGTCACTTGGTATAAGAATGGGCGAATGATAACAGAGTCCACTCACTTGGAGATTTTAGCTGACGGACAAACGCTGCACATCACAAAAGCCGAGGTGCATCTTTTATTCTCGCTCGAGTGTTGTGACTTTGTGGTGGGGTCATAGAAGAGATAATTGAACATGGCATATTCCCTTTCCTGTAGTGAAAAATGATTTCTGTTAAAAATTGCATAGCCCGGTGACATTGACTTTCTTTCCATGAAAATAATAGCGATATTGCAGAAGGCAATTAGAGCTGGGGCATTTGAGCATAAAGATGACTGATGATTTAATCGACCCTGGAACGGTGTGATTGGTCATCTGTAACGTAATGGAGCACATACAATAGTATCTTTTTCTTTTAGGTGTCTGACACAGGCCAGTATGTATGTAGAGCTATAAATGTAGCAGGACGAGATGATAAAAATTTCCACCTCAATGTATATGGTGAGCATCTGACTCTAATACAACTTTTTTTCCCCCAGATATGCAAATGAAAGAAAGTGTCCTGAATTAGTTTAATGAGGACACATGATTTTCTTCTGTTTTTTACAGTGCCGCCCACTATTGAAGGTCCTGAAAGAGAAGTGGTTGTAGAGACAATCAGCAATCCTGTGACCTTCACTTGTGATGCCACTGGGATCCCACCTCCCGTGATAACGTGGTTAAAGAACAGCAGGCCTATAGGTAACGCGCCTGTGTATTGTTCCTGGCTGTTTCCTTCTGCCCTCCAGTGATTAGATTTATAAACTAGCACATTTTCTGTATCATGTTCATGGCCGTGTTTACTTCAAGGAAGCTTAACGGGCTGAAATATAAATTTATAAGACAGACTTGTTTTTTTTTGTTTGTGTTTTTAGGCAGAGTCTCACTCTGTTGCCCTCAGTAGAGTGCTATGGCATCACAGCTCACAGCAACCTCCAACTCTTGGGCTTCAATGATTCTCTTGCCTCAGCCTCCCGAGTAGCTGGGACTATAGGCACCTGCCACAACGCCCAGCTATTTTTTTGTTGCAGTTGCCACTGCTGTTTTAGCTGGCTGGGGCTGGGTTCAAACCCGCCACCCTCGGTATATGGGACTGGCGCCCTACCCACTGAGCACAGATGCCGCCCCTGTAAGTCAGACTTGTAAAATGATTATTCATTTTATAAAGGGATTTTTTTCTCTTTTTCAAAAAGGCTCTCATTTAAAATAAATTCATAGAGTGAGAGAAAACTTCTAAAAAATTCATATATCACATAAAGGAAGGCAGTTTCATGGTGAATTGTAGAGACGGTAAAACATAAAAAAGCTTGTTTATGTTTTCTTTTGCTTTGTTTCTACTTCTAGAAAATTCTGACTCACTTGAAGTTCATATTTTGTCCGGAGGTAGCAAACTCCAAATTGCCCGGTCCCAGCCTTCAGACAGTGGAAACTATACATGTGTTGCATCCAACATGGAAGGGAAAGCCCAGAAAAGTTACATTCTTTCAGTTCAAGGTATGTTGTGTACACCATGACCTATTAGGGTGCTGGCCCCATGTATACCCAGGATGGCGAGTTCAAACCCAGCCCTGGCCAAAACTGCAACAACAAAATTAAAAAAAAAAGTTTCTTTATTATATTCCCTTTATAGCACAAAATAATCTACATTTAGCAAGATCACTAGTGATTGATTGAAAATATCTTTACACTAACCAAAACGATTGTCAAGTTTCTGTTTTACATCTTCCAGTAGCTTCTATTTTCATAGAAATGTGTGGGAAAGAATAGCAGAAATTGGTAATATATATTTTTTCCATTTTTACTAAAGTGAATACCTTTATATAGTGTATATTCTGTTCAATGATACTTACATAAACTGGCATTATTTATTTTGATGCTAAACCTCTAGGTCTGTTCTTTGTGTAGATAAATATGATTCCATTACAGAAGAGATTGTGCTATGGTTCACAGACCATAGAAAATTGAGTAAATAAGGTAAATTTCAATTACTCATGATGCAATCTTACATAATTAGGGGATGTGAATAAGAAACATTAGTTCATCAAACAAATATTTAAGCAATGCCTCCTCTGTTCTGGTATAGTATTGAGCCCTGCAGAGTGAAGCTGTCTCCTTTCGATTTTCCATATACCTCTGATCACTATTTTTGGTTCAGTTTTGAAAGTGAAATGCAAGTCTCACTTAAAACTAAGTTGAAATACTTTTTTTCCCAATGTCATGATAATTACTAGGGAAAAATTTTCTCATAAATTATGAATTCAGTTGTGAATATTATTTACCTATTTTGTGTTCTGCTAAAGCCAACTTCAAAACTTGAAATTAAAAAAATTGAAATAAGTTCATCATTATCAGTGATTTTTCTTTAATGAGTAATGATGCTTTGAGATTTCAGAAGCATGAAGGAAAAATAGCTGTTCTAAGATTCAGTGTCAGAAAGACATGTTTAATTATGTTTAATACATTAATAAATAATAAATGCTAATCATGAAGTATGGGGTATGGTCAAACATTTTACCAGACTTTTCTATTTACATTGTTATGTCTTAGAACTAGAGATAATATATGCACATATGGCCTAGTCTGGTGCTTAACATATATTAGACACTTATTATAGGATGTCTATTATTAACATTCTTATTAACTTGGTGTCCTTACTAAATTCTGCAAATTTGGTATAATTATCATTTTCTGGGTGAATAAAATGAGATTTAGATAAATTATGCAATGCTGTGCCAGTAAATGTTTAACAACTGACTTTCCAGACAAAACGGCCTTAATTTATAGCTAATTGTTCACCACTTTCCATGGTGTAAATATTCCCACCATGGCCTAATCTGGTGTTTTTCAACCTTTCAACCTTTTTTTATCTCATGGGACATTTGAACCTATAGTTAAACTTCCATGGCACACTTAAATTATCTTAATTGAAAAAAAAGAGTGAAAAGAGAATATACTTAACTGTGCTTTGAACTTCTTTTGAAAATAATTTAATTAATGATCTTTAAAAATGTTCACAGCACACCTAAGATCCTCTCACAGTAAGCCAGGACACACCGGTTGAAAATCACTGGCCTAATATGTAAAAATATTTCAAGCTACCAAGGTGATAACACTGAATATAGAGTGAAAAAGACATGTGCAAAATTGGCTCTTGTGAGCTGTCTGTGATGAGCTACCTCCTCCACATAATTATATAAAATAGGAATTCTAATGTGTTTCTGTATGATTCCATTGTCAATATTTTTATTACATGTTATTTCTCAATCAGATCATTGAAGTGAAAACCAAGATAGCCAGCAAAAGAGAACAGAAACTATTGAAAACTATAATAATCCTATCATTGTTCAGAATAAATAATATTTAAATTAGATAATGGAAAAAGAAATAATGAACTTAGATACATCCCTCAGATCATTATGCCATGGTTGTATAAAACAGATTTCTCCAAATTGTACTTTTTCTAAGCTGTCCATCGAGGATTTAATCCACAAGTGATTTAATTTGCCCAGAAAGGGTGCTCATAAAGTAGATCTGTCACCAGTCCTTGTAACTAAATGATTTTATCAACTTACAAATACACTGGGAATATCCAAGGAATTCATGAAGATAACACTAGTTTGATATTGAGCCATAATCTAGGAAGAATATGAAGTGGAAACGACACATTGTTCTATGATTCTGACATATTCATTAGAATTTATATCCTTGTGTCTTGTTAATGAAAGTCCTAATTATTTCTCTATAGTTCCTCCAAGTGTAGCAGGTGCTGAAATTCCAAGTGATGTCAGTGTCCTTCTAGGAGAAAATGTGGAGCTGGGCTGCAAAGCGAATGGCGTTCCCGCCCCACTTATTCAATGGCTTAAAGATGGAAAACCCTTAACAAGTGCTGAAAGAGAAAGAATTCGGTATGTAAAGAGAATCTTTTCATTATAAATTGTAAGATCTTCTACAGTGATTTATGTGTCAAATTTCATAAGAATAATAATATCAAATTTCATCTCACTGGAACTTGGCTATTACTCTATTCACAAAAAATAGATAAATTTTTGGAGAACTGGATATAGAAATTCTTAAAGAATCACTCAAAAGTGTATATATATGTTTCTTATCCACTAAATCTGTGTTATAAAATCTTCTCAGACACTCATTCTTAAAACATGAATTAACAGTTATTGTTTCTATTTTTCTAGTTTCAGAATGTTTATACCAAAGTCCATGTCGTTAAATAATCAGCTCTTTCCTACTAATGTTAAACTAATTTTGTTCTACAAAAGACTCAAACCATAGCTGGGCGTTGTGGTGGACGCCTGTAGTCCCAGCTACTCAAGAGGCTGAGGCAGGAGAATCGCCTAAGTCCAGGAGTTGGATTTTGCTATGAACTGTGATGCCACAGCACTCTACCGAGGACAATAAAGTGAGACTCTGTCTCAAAAAAAAAGACTAAAACCAAATTATGTACATGCCATGCTAATTAGCTGGTTTTGAGAAGAGATACACTGACATCATAACCCTCATAGTGGCAAATCCTGTTTTCAGCCGACGCTTGTTACCCATGCCATAAACCGCACAGAGATGGAATAGTGTAGTAAAGGCCTTACTACTTATAATAACAAATTCCTGTGGAAGGACAATCCAGAACTCTGCATTCTACTTGACTACAAGGAGGCGTTTAACTAAATATTTGTAAATTTAATCATTTTCAACCAATATTTTAAATTTAAGAGTTTGGAGCATGCATGCATTTCTGCTCAATGAACTGAATATATATAATTTAAAGACAGATGAATATTACTTCATTGTATATTAAAATTTAGATATTTGGTCCCTTTAGAAGATTTGGTAAATTGCCGAATAATCTTTTAGAGGTTCATTTTAAGTTTTATTTCTCTGGTGTGAGCATTTGTGCATAATTAACAAGTATCGAATTATTTTTATTAAATCAACGAATATTGGATATATTCCATACAAATTGTTAGATATTTGGTAGGACATAAAGACTTTATGTAAGATAATATTTGTACCTGGGAATTCAGGGTCAATCATTTCTTCTCTGACATTAATACCCTAAATTTATTTATTCTTATATCTTCTCATTTTGCTTTCCCCACTCCAAAATATGCATATATTGGTAGGTGAAACAATTCATTAATCAAATAAAATACAGTAATTTTTCAAAGTTAATTTACTACTTTAATTGTGGCAACTTGCTTTTTGCTTACTAACATGGTTAAACTCTCTGAATTTTAAAATTTATATTTTGAAAAAGAAAAATGCAAATAATCTTAGATAATAATGTTATTGTAATCTTCAGTAAGCATATTTAATAATATGATATGGTAGAAATGGAGTATTTACTTTCGAGAGTGGAATCTCTTCTAATGGAATCACTATTGTAAAAATAGTGTAGACAGTGTAAAAAATTATAGCTAGCAATTTAATCTCTTTGTGAAGCAAGAAAATGTGTTTAGTAATTAAGAAAGTATGAAGACAAGCGATAATGAAATAATCTTAACTTAGATATCTTTGATATCCTGATTATATCTTATCTTTTACTATTATGTATTATTTATTTCAAAATTTATAGAAAAGATTTGCAGAAGATGTCCATATATGACACCAAATTGTTGTCACAGTTTGAATAAATTATCCGATTCTACTCCTTCTCATTAAAGGATTACTAAGTTGCTCATAGCTAGATTTTTTTTTTTTAAACAAGTGAACAGTTTATTAAGAATTAAACAAAGGTATGATGTGATACAGTACAAGCAAGACACTCAAGATAGGTATAATAGTACTACTCACACAAAAAATTGAATTTCACCTCAAAAAAAAAATCACAAGACAAAAGAGAAAACAATTTCACTGTTATAAGATAAGATATTTCATGCAAAGTATTAACTCTGCCCCCCCCCCCCCAAGCCCAACCTCCCAACAAACAAAAAACTATCTGGGAATACTGCTATGCTAACATATAATAACCACAGTATAATCATTCAAAGGAAAACAGTAATTAAGCAATGAATTGAATTAAATAACAAAGTTCAAACTGTCATAAACTCATAGACCACAATGATGTTACAAAACAAGCAATTCCAGAAATCTTATAAACAATAAAA
>CAUYRH010173170.1:0-16239 GCA_963574655.1 Perodicticus potto | reverse complement strand
TGGGGTATTACAGTGCATCTTAGAAGGGTACAAGTGAAAATGACTAAATGTAGAATATAAATGTCTTCATATAGTGATTAAAAGGCCATGAAGGCTATGTTAAATAGGTCAATGAAAATATTTCAGATTGTATATGAAGTCTGCACATTGTGCCCCATGATTGCACCAATGTACATAATTATGATTTAATAAAAATTAAAAAAAAAAAAAGAAAGGATGTTATGAAGACGACTTCAGTGGCAATTACAACAGCAACAAAAATAAACAAAGGAGATTTAATTAAACTAAAAAGCTTATGCACAGCTAAGGACTCAACAATTAGAGGGAATAAATAGACAACCTTCAGAATGGGAAAAAAAGTATTTGTATGTCATGAATCTGACAAAGGCTTGATAACTTGGACCATAGAAAACTCAAATTAATTGAAAAAAGGCTTTATAAAAGAACAGGGATTTGGATTGAGCCTGTACATATATGTGTGTAAGTATTGAGTAGGAAGAAAACAAATATTAGATACACACATATTCTACTTTCCAAGCACAGTGAACAAATTCATTAATTGGTAAGCCTAGCCTATGTGGCTACAACAAATCAAACATAAATTTTCAGTGACTTAACCCTTTAAAAAGTTATTTACTGACTGTATGTAGTTTCATTTTAAACTGTTGAGGCTCATCCTTGTTGTGTTGACATCATCTGAAACATATAACTTTGAGGGTCACCAGAGGATGAGAAGGGACAATAGAAATAATGCGTTTAAGAGGAATCGAAATAAATAAATAAATAAATAACAAATAAATATCTAGCCTTACAATAACACCTCTTTTAGAATTTCTCTCTCTCTCTTTCTCTCCCTCTCTCTCTCACTCTTGGCTTAAGTGATTCTTTTGCCTCAGCCTTCCAAGTAACTGGTCATACAGGTGCCCACCACAAGGCCAGGCTATTTTAGAAATGAGGTCTCGCTCTGGCTCAGGCTGGTCTTGAACCTGTGAACTCGGGCTATTCACCTGGTTCAAACTCCCAGAGTGCTAGGATTATAGATGTGAGCCACCATGCCCGGCTGAGGCTAGATATTTAGATACTGATGAAGATATAATGAAGAACAAACCAGAACAGAAAGTCGACTTCATGAAACTGACATTATAGTGGAAAACACCACAGATGACACATACAAATAACTATTAGAGAAACCAAAAAATATCAGATCAGGCTGGGCACGATGGCTCATGCCTATAATCCCAGCACTCTGGGAGGCCAAGGCAGGTGAATTACCTGAGCTCACAAGTTCGAGACCAGCCTAGCAAGAGCAAGACCTCATCTTTAAAAATAGCCAGGCACTGTGGTGGGCACCAAGAGAATTGATTTGGCCTAAGAGTCTGATGTTACTGTGAGCTATGACACCACAGCACTCTACCAAGGGAAACAAAATGAGACTCTGTCTTTTTTTTTTTTTTAAAGTCAGATCACGAAAAGATTGATAAAAAAATATAAAGTGATAGAGAAAATAAAAGTATGCTTCTTTGTGTAGGTAACAATTTGATAGACCTCATAAAGTATGTTCCAGAGAGAGGAAAAAAGATCAGATGCTAATTTGTGGGAGGTGGCTAAAATAGGTGGAGTTCACCCAGGAAAGTTGAGAAGAGTCTGAAATGAGATAGAGTGGTAGGCGAAAGCCAGGTCAGGCAGATCTTATGGCTCCTATAAAAGATTAAAGATTTTATTCTATGAATAATGAGAACAGATGGAAGTACTTTAAGCATCAAAGTAATATGATTTTGATTGACATCAAATTGCTAAAGATGAAAAGGTCTTGGGCTAAGATAAAGGAAGTGAGGAGCAATGAAAGTGCACACTTTACCAGTAGATTTGGAGTAGTACCTGAATAACAGTCGGAATTTAGGTTTTTGGCCTAAAGCACTATTGATTGGTAATGACATTTACTGAGATGAGGAAGACTTAAGAAAAAAGAACTTTGCAGAGGAATCCTGTAGTTCTGTTTTTGACATGCTATTGATGCAGGACAAGGCGGCCTTATGACCTGCTGCCTTGGCCCTGGCGGTGCTGTGGCGGATGGAGGAACCAGCATGCTGGAAGGGCCGGATACCTGTGGGGGAGACACAGCGCCTTGCTGTCTCCTCCTTGTGCTCTTCTGGCTAGTCCATTTCATGGATGGCGCCTTGCTGTCTCCTCCTTGTGGTCTTCTGACTGGCCAATGTCATGTCAGTTTCCAGGGCCTGAGTCTTCATAGGACCGCTGGCTGTAACTGATGAAGACCCACGACCTAAGACGTTCCAGCAAACCAACCCTCTGGGACTATATAAACCCCTGAGCAGCGAGCTCAGACACAGACCTCGGCTGGGAGAGGGAGCAGGAGAGCTTGTTCCCCTCCAACACAGACCTCAGCTGGAACTCTGGAGAGAGAGCAGGAGAGCTTGTTCCCCTCCTGGGTCCTGTCTGCCTGGAGGATTGGTTTTTCTTGTAGCTGTAATTCTTGTTTTCTGTAAATAAATCTTGACTTACCACTACTCCTGTGGTCCCTTGATTCCTTTTTTGAATGGCCGAGACCAAGAACCTGAAACTCCGGCATCAGGAAGGTTGAGAACTGCTGCCCTAAACTAACATTACAAAATTCAACCATGGAAAAATTTCAAAACAAAGAAGTAACTGGGGGAAAAGGCGGACGAGGAACATCGCATAGGGTTCCAGGTGGGCATGTAGATTTCACGCTGTTTTGAAAACACTTCCTCTTTCCATTTCACTCACATGGAGCTTTGGGCTCTTTTTAGGGATTTATTCATTTGTTTGGCAGAGATTTTTTTAAGCAACCACTGCAGAATTAGTCCTTCAGTAAATGAACTGGAAAATGTATGGAAATGAATTCTGTCTTTATCACCAAACAACATAATGAGAACCTCATCATGATGGTCTTGGTTTTGTGGAGCACACACTACCATCATGTCTCGGGGAGGTGGGATGTGAAAGGGGGAGCATTCTGGACTTTGTCAGGATGGGAATGGGGTAGGGCCCCCTTCTGGCTGAGGACCTGGCTGAGATGAACATGGGGTCTTGGTTGGGTAAGCAAAGTGCCAACAGCCCTACCCAGCAGAGATGTACACTCATCTTCAACAAGCCAAACAATCTTTGAAAATGCTTGTGTTCAATGTCTATGAAATTAGGATGTATTTTCATCATAAAATTGAATTTTTTTTAATTTTTATTTTTTTGAGGCAGAATCTAACTCTGTCACCCTGGCTAGAGTGCCATGGCATCATCATAGCTCATAGCAACTGCTGTCTTTTGGGCTCAAGCTGTCTTCTAGCCTCAGACTCCTGAATAGCTGGGACTACAGGTGCCCACCCAGCTAGTTTTTCTCTTTTTAGTAGAGACAGGGTCTTGCACTTACTCAGGCTGGTCTCGAACTCCTGAGCTCAAGCAATCCACCCACTTTGGCCTCCCAGAGTGGAGAAGAGAAATACAAATTAAAGTAATTGTAAAATAATTTTTTAAATGGCTCTTCATGTATGCTTTCAAAAAGTGTAACCTTCTCAGCTGTAACAAACACCATCCCCACCAGTGTCAAAGTTTGTATACTGACAGCTGCTAAAGCCATCTGAAAACCATTGGGTATGACAAAAGAAGGAACTGCATTTGTTTTAGTCCCCACCAAGCACCCAGCACTTTGCACAGCCCTGACATGTACTAGGTGCTCAGTTAAGGCTGGCTGAGAAAAATGCTGCAATCATCACCATTTATCCTGGAAATAATCATCAGCATTCCCATCTCACTCCTCGGCAACACAGCGGGCCCCTTGTGGTTCTGATTGTGCAAATTGGGTCCAGGTGTCTCTGAAGTCAGCCCATGCTCCTCACAATTGCAGGCCACGCTGGAAAACGAAAATATTTCTTGATGACTAATCAAGTAGACCTGAGAAATTAGAATTAGATATCTGCTGGCAATAATTCCTGTATGGATAGAAGGAATTGAAGCTTGTGCAGCTGTTATTTCAAGGCAAAAGCTTCTAAAAGTCCAATTGGCAGTCACAGAAATACAGTTTTATAATTATATATTAAATACTAAGGCAAGGGTGGCATTTAAAATTGCACACAACAAATCTCCTTTGGGAGTTTGAGTCTATCATGTTGAAATTGAAATTTTTTTCCTTTTGAGACAGAGTCTCACTCTGTTGCCCTCAGTAGAGTGCTGTGGTGTCACAGCTCACAACAACCTCAAACTCTTGGGTTTAAGTGATTCTTCAGCCTCAGTCTCCCAAGTAGCTGGGACTATAGGTGCCTGCCACAACGTCCGGCTATTTGTTGTTGTTGTTGTTTTTGCAGTTATCATTGTTGTTTAGCTGGCCTGGGCCAGGTTTGAACCTGCCAGCCTCGGTGCATGTGGCTGGCACCGTAACCACTGTGCTACAGGCACCAAACCTGAAATTGGCATTTTTGAGGTGCCAGAATAGGGCTTCTCAGAATTGACTCTGCTGACATATTGGGAGGGATATTTCTTTCATTATTATTATTATTATTATTATTATTATTATTGGCAGTTTTTAGGCCAGGGTTGGGTTTGAACTCACCATCTCTGGTATATGGGGCCAGCGCCCTATTCCTCTGAGCCACAGGTGCTGCCCGGGAGGGATATTTCTTTGATGGGGACAGCTGTTCTGTGCATTGTGGGCATCAAGCAGCATTCCCGGTCTCTGCACTGCTCAATCACCTTAGTCTGCTACCCTAGTCATGACTGTCAAAAACAGGTCTAGACATTGCCAAATGTCCCCTTGGTGGGCATTCTCCCCAGTTGAGAATTATTAGGCAAAAATAATCCACCCTGAGTACTACCAAATCAGCACCCATCTATATTCATCAAGCGCTTTGTAGGTGGCAGGCACTCTGCTGTTGATTTTATAAAAGCTCACAGTAACGCTGTGCGGCAGGAAAAATTATCCTCGTTTTACAAATGAAGAAAGAAGGGAAGTGACTGTGTTCCAGTGGAATCACTGAATAGATGAACGAATGTCCACCAGCTAGCTCAGACTTGGCATCACAGCCTGCTCTTGATTGCCTGGCTGGAGGCCTGATACCCGCAGAAGCCCTGGCTCAGGGCAAGTCAGTGTGGATTGTTCTGCCAGAAAGTGGATCTGACTAAGGATGCCTGGAGGACTCTGAGAACGTTTCCCCCAAGCAAAGCCAGCACTCCTAGCCGCATTAAAGTCAGTGAAGATAAAGGTGGGATACTCAAGATTAAAATGTCACCGTACTTCAGCCTGTTCCAGATTCCACTCAGCACGGCACTGCTTCCATTTGCCATTGCCATTTTCTTCATTTGTTTGTGAGTGTCGTTGGCATGGGGACCTGCTATTCCCTCTGTCCCCGCTGGTGCCTGGCACATAATAGGAAGTGGGCATGTATAACATCTCTTTGCTCCCTCCGAGGCCACCCCCCTCCATGCTTTCTCTGGAAGACGCTGGGCCAAGACAATGACAGGTGACTCTGTGTTCTCAAGTGACCCCCAGTTCTGAGAAAGAAAGTAGCAGTAGTTTAGAATTGGGAGAATATTTAGACATGACCTCATCCGCATCCAAGCTGGTTCATGAATCATCCACACAGTACTCCCGACGTACCCTTAAAACCGTTCCATAGTTTATTTGTTCATTTATTCTTTCAGTCTTTGCATGCCTCTTCCGAGCCTGCGTTGCTCTGGATGTAAGGGAGGAGGGTGATGATGAGACCGTGGCCTCATCCAGTCTGTATTAGTTTAGATATGGACTAAGCTGTTGCTCGAGGAAAGTCTGCACATTCAGAATACAGTCTTGTGTCACTTTACAGCGGGGATCTGTTTCAGGAAACGAGCTGTGAGGCACTTTCCTCGCTGTGTGAACATCACAGAGTACAGGGCACAGCGTCCCACACACCTGCGCTGCTGGCCTGCCCGGCATGCACTGTACTGAGCACTGTAGGCAACTGCAGCACATTGGCAAATATTTGTGTGTCTGATCGTTTCTACATACAGTGTCAAAGATGAACACTGGTACACCTGTGTAGCACACTTACCATGGATGCAGCTTGCAGGGCTGGAGTTGCTCTGGGTAGGCCAGTGAGTGGTGAGTGTGTGTGAACCCCAGGACGTCACCGTGCACCACTGCAGACTTTATGAACCTGGAAACATAGGCTATATGGCACTTATTTAAAAAATCTTTCTTTTTTAAAAAAATAAATTAACTTTAGCTTACTATAACTTTTTTAATTTACAAATTTTTTCAATTTTTTTTAACGTTTTGACTCTCCTAATAACCCAGCTTAAAATATAGCTATACATTTTATTTTCTTCCTTTATATCCTTATTCTATAAGCTTTTTTTCCTATTACTTTTTTTTTTTTTGCCCTATAAACGTTTTTTGCTAAACATAAACAGACCCGGTGAGGTGGCTAATGCCTGTAATCCTAACACTCCAGGAGGCTGAGGCGTGAGCCACCTAGCACTCTAGTATTGCCTGAGCTCAGAAGTTTGAGACCAGGTTAAGCAAGAGCAAGACTTTATCTCTAATAATAGCCAGGCATTGTTTGCAGGCACCTCTAGCCCCAGCTACTTGGGAGGCTGAGGCAAGAGGGACACTTGAGCCCAAGAGTTGCTGTGAGCTATGATATTACAGCACTCTTTTGAGGGTGATGAAGTGAGACTCTGTTGCAAAAAAAGCCCCCCAAGCCCCATAAAGGACACAAAAGGATGCATTAGCCCTGGCCTACACAGGGTCAGGATTGTCGCTGTCACTGTGTTCCATTTGCACCTCTCATCCCACTGGAAGGTCTTCAGGGGCATGACAGGCACAGTGCTGTCAGCCCCAGTGGTGGTAGTGCCCACTTCTGCAGTGTCTCTTGAAGGACCTGCCTCAGGCTGGAAGGTCTTCAGGGGCAGTGACACGCACAAGGGGTGGTTGGAGTGCCCCTTTCTGCTGTATCTCCTGAAGGACTCACCTGAGATTGTTTTACACTTAAGTTATTTATTTTTCATAAGTAGGAGCACACTCTTACAATAAAAAGTATAGTACATAAGCTAATAGCATGGTTGTTTATTATCATTATCAAGTATCAAGTATCATATGCAATTGTGTGTGCTAAGCCTTTACACACTGGCAGGGAAGTGAGTGTTTTTGCCTCATGTCACCACAAACACATGAGTGATGTGTTGTGCCATGATGTTATGATGGCTGTGACTTCATGAGGAGATGAAACTTTTATCTCCGTTATCATCTTATAGGACTACCACCACATATATGGTCTGTCTCTGACCAAAATACCTGTCGAGTCCCATAACTGAGATCATATGCTGTTCTCTCCTGGCCCACAGCTGCTTCCGTCTGCTTGTGCTGCTGCTTCCGAGGGTGCTGTCCTCTCCAGTAGGGCTGCAGCTGGCTCTGGTGGCCCCACAGGCATCTGCAGGAGCTGGGCCACACAGCTGGGCAGCAGGTAGCTGTGCTGAATACTGTAGGAAGTGGGAAGTATTTGTGCATCTAAACAGAGCTAAACACAGATAAGTGACAGTAAAAATACGGTATTATAATCTCATGGGACCACTGTCTGTCATTGACGGAAGGGTTGTTTTGCAGCACATGACTGTATACAGTGCCGCTTAGTAAGTCATTTTTATAACTTCTGCTACATGTGGCTCCTGTTTCCAAGAGAAGGACTTCTTCTCCGTGATGTGGGTGCTTCTTCACATCCGTGCTTCTGAGTCCTTTTATTCATGGGGAGAGTTCATGGAGTTGTTCAAGGTAGTGTGAAAGATTTTGACTCTCTTTCCATAAACATGTTCAAGCGGGTACATGCACACAACACACAGGCACTCACAAGTTCAAGTCCAGTTTCAGAGTGTTCATGATGACTCCCTTAAGGCCCTAAGAATCCCTGTAAAGCCAGGTCAGTTACAATGAAATACTTGTGTGGATGTTGCTCTTAGAAGCTATGGAGCCTTTCTTCTGACCCCGCCTGGTTCACATTACAGCTAGAATTCTCCACAAACATTTAATTTGAGGTCACCATGGAACTACTATGCAAATTGTTTTAATGTAAGAACAAGAAGCTCAGAATCGCTGGGCTACCAAGTTCTCAACTACGAAATGCCTCTAGGGAAGTTTTATGATGCCAAGAAATGCAGACACACCACATTAGCAGCAGTTTATGGGCCCTTATTTTGAGTGAGCATTGACGCACACACACACAAAGACCCACAATAAAAAATTGCTCTTGAAATAATTTTTTAACCATTAGGGATAATTTGCTGAACGTGATGATTTTTATTTATTTATTTATTTTTTACAAATGTATTCCCTAATTCAATCTGAGCCGCCACAAAGACAGACAGAAAGCGCAGGGAATTTTTTCTTTTGCGTCCTAGTGCAAACCAAAAGAACAACAGCAAATTGTTCAAGGTCTATCAGTGGATGCAGGAACGTGATGATTTTTAAAGACACAAGTGGATGTGCAAACTATTTCTTAGCTTGGCGTGCCACAAAACAGCCTTTATCATTTTTTTCTTTATAATGTACAATGCTGCCAAATAGAACACATTGAAATAGAGTACCGGCAGACGGCATTTAGTCTAAGCAAACCAGACTCAAGTTTTAAATGAAATAGGCTTAACATAAACGATAACAAAATCTGATATAGTAGATTTGAAAAAATGGCTTGGCACAGAAGACATCTTGCTTTGGGGAATCACATTAGCTTCTACAGTGGGATCATGTTACATAAAATTAAATGTAACAGCCATTGGGGTTTACAGCTTCAAATGCAAGCCTGCTTGTTACTTGATCATGTCTCAGCAATAAGAAAAGCAGTCACAAGACTCTACTCATGTAAATTTTTTAAGTCAGAAAAAGACTTCCAGTTCATATTTCTGTACCTACATTTGGGATTTGAAAAGTAACCCAGAATCACATGCTCAGTCCCCCGTCAGGGTCATACAAGGGCCCTCAACCAAAACTTGCATGATTCCCTCACCATGGCCCTTCTAAAAATCTGAGCAGGCCTAGTGCAGAGAAGTAGATGTTTTCTATTTTATTTTTTCTGGACAGTTAGAAGACCTTACAAAACGTTGTCAGTATGTGAGCCTGGCAAGTGGACAGGCCCTCGAGCTGGCTGGTCTGGAACAGTAGACCAAGTGCAGTGATTCTCTCTACAGATGTAGAAGAGGAAGGCGCTTCCTTCAAAATAATTCATCCAGATTGTGTCAGTGTTATGTGATCAACTCCTTCAGCTGTGAAGAATCATGGCTAGGGTTTCCAGAGAAGGAGACCAACAGTGGGACAGGTAGAGACCCACCTTGTAATTTGTCCCCACTTGGCACAGCTGGAGACTTCCTGATTGAAAAGAGCCTTTGTTGCAGTGGGAAGGGGTGACCCCACCTCGGGGTGGCCAGGTTAAATGTGTGATCCTGTGCCCCTGACTAATGATGTCTTCACCCAGGCACTAGTACACAGAGGAGAGTGTGGCTCTTGTCTGCCTTCCTTGCGCAGGAGGCTTTTTTTTTTTTTTTGAGACAGAGTCTCACTCTGTCACCGTGGGTAGAGTGCCATGGCATCATAGCTCACAGCAACCTCAAACTCTTGGGCCTGAGAAGTCCTCTTGCCTCAGCCTCCCAAGTAGCTGGGATTGCAGGTGTGTGTCACAATGCCCAGCTATTTTTTCCATTTTTAGTCTCACTCTAGCTGGTCTTGAACTCCAGAGCTCATGCAATCCACCTGCTTTGGCCTTCCAGAGTGCTAGGATTATGGGCATGGGCCGGGGCAGCAGGCTTTTGACTCCAAATGTCCATTGAATCTCTTTGGCATCAGTTCTTCCCAATAATACCTAACACTTTTCCTTCTGTGGATATTTTACAGAGCTTTAAGTAGGAACAGTTCAGAACTGAACCCTCTATTTGGAGTGAAAATACATATTTAGTTTTCAAGCACATTTACTATGTATTACAGTTTTGTTTATCTCTCTAATGTGGTCCTTGGAATGAATGATTACTTTATATATGACTAGACACACAGCAGAATTACAAAGCTCCTGCTCTGCTTCCATGGTCCCTGCAGCCTTCTGTCACATATACATTCACTTATCTCGCTCCTTGGGGCTCCCAGCCCCATGTATGGCTTGTAATACAAGTTCAGGGCATGTTGGCCAAAGGAAGAAATGACAGTGAGAAAGGCTTTTTGCCAGAAACACCTTAGACATTACCTCTATCCTTTATCAGGTCTACTTCTCATGCTGTCCTCATAGCCGATAATAACCACGCACTGACGGTTTGCAATACTGCAGGCGCTGGTGTTCCGTGCATTTTGCAGGCATTACCGTGTTTAATTCTCACAGCTGCCCTGCAGACAGGCACTTCTTCAGACGCTCTGCTCCTCCAGTGTGGCTCAGACTCTGGGAGCTTCCTATCCTGGTTGGCTGCCTTCTCCATCACCTCTGTCTGATGCAGCACTGGTTTGCTATTTGCATCTCCAAGATATTCTGCTCTAATCTCAGGGCTTTAGACTTATGCTAGGGACTCCCGGGTTTAAATTTCTAGTTTCAACTTACCCCTAACCCTCAGACACTGTGCAAGGGATGGATGCTACACACTCAACACAGAATCCTTCGTTTTAACGTGCTCCATACGGGACTCCCAATTGCCAGCTGCCCTTCCCCTGCCCCACCACACCAAAGCTCAGGGTCCTGCCCCACCCTCAGCCACTGTCTTTATCATCCTTCTGGTTGTTCAGAAGCCAAAACCTCTAAGTCATCTTCCAATCCTTTTTCTTCTCTCCTCCTTTGACCAATCCACCAGGAAATCCTATTTTCTCTATCTTCATCCAAAATATATCCAGGACTGATGGCTTCTTACTCCCACCCCTGCTCCCATGGACCTGATGGCACCAGCGTCTTCTGCCTGGATTATTGGAGTAGACTCACAGGTGATGCCACTGGCTTGCACCTTAGTGTTGCTTCCATCTGTTCCCCTTTTAAAAGATGTCAGTCACAACTCTTCTCTGTTCAAACCCTCTGATGTGTCCCTATTTCATTTAGAAGGAAGACCTCAGTCTGCAAAGCCACTTACCAAACCGGCCTGACTGTGTACTTCTGGACCTCTTTGCTTCACTCCTCAGGCTTCACACCATGTATCCCCACAACTTTGTGCAGCTGCTAGAGCAAGCCAGGTGCACTCCTGCCTCAGGTTTTCCCACTAGCTTC
Organism: Perodicticus potto; assembly: GCA_963574655.1. NCBI lineage: Eukaryota > Metazoa > Chordata > Mammalia > Primates > Lorisidae > Perodicticus > Perodicticus potto. The sequence continues at coordinate 5,020 of CAUYRH010173170.1, read as the reverse complement.
TTCCTCTACCTGCTCCGCTTTCATTCTGCCATCAGCACAGCCAACTCCTTTGCTGCCTCTGGATTCTCCTCTGTGTCACCTGCTAATGAGCAGTCACCAGGCTTCCCCAACTGCCCTGCTTAAAAACTCAGAGGGCTGACTGGTGTGAATAGAGATGGGGATGTAATCACCCAGACTGAAGGCTCACCAAGATCTCTACTTTAGCGTATCTGAAACCATCTTCTTTCACTCTCGTTGTCAACAAATGTTTGTGAAATGTCAAGTCTGTACCAAGTACTGAGCAAGACCCGGGGGGCAGCCAGTCCTGGCTACCCTGGACGGCTCAAGGGTCACAGAAAGCAGGAGAGAAGTCAGGGAACAGGGCAAGGTCAATGCAGTTTAGAGACAGACAGCTTTGCCAGTGGGTGACTGTGAGGGATTGAATGGTGGCACGTGTCTAAGTCCTAACCTTGGGATCCTGTAAATGTGATTTTATTTGGAAAAAGTATCTTTGTAGACAGTTAAGGATCTTGAGATGAGATCATCCTGAAATATCCAGGTGGGTCCTAAATCTAGTGGACATGTTTATAATGACACAAGGAGACAGAAATGGCCTTGTGAAGACGGTGGCAGAAGCTGGAGTTCTACAGCCACAATGAAAGACAGTCTGGAGCCACCAGAAGAGCTGACCCTCCTTAAGAGCCTCCAGAAGTCACCAACCCTACCAGCACCTTAATTGTAACTTCTGGCTCCCAGCACAGTGAAAGAGTAAAGTTTTATTGTTTTAAGCTATCAAGTTTGTGGTAACTTGCTACAGCAGTCCTAGGAGTGAATTCAATAATATGGCATTAAGGACAAGCCATTTGACTCCTGGTACTTCCTCTCTCCATCTGTAAGACGGGGACTATTGTGCCAATGACCACAGGCTAGACAGCACTTGTAGTGTCAAACCATGAAGCCTGTCTTACACAGTCAGGTGTACGTAATTTAGTGTTTGCAAGAAATTTTTTCAAAATAAAAATGCTAATCATTGTTTTTAATGATTACTAAAATAATAGGTAAAATAATGAGAAATCACTTGAAAAAGGAAAATAATAATAATCTGAATTTCACAATTCCAGAAATAGCCACTATTTTGTTTTGCATTATTACACATTACCTTTCTTTCATATTTAACATGTATGTTTAATTTCTGGATTTAAATCGTAGATCCATGATCTTCTCAGCCATTTGACCTTGGTTTAGCCTCTTGGTACCTCTGTCTCCCTCGGCCCAGGGATAGTGACCCATCTGCCTGTCAGTTGTGTGAACCTAAAAAGGGAAGCTCAGGAAAAGCACTTGTAATACCAGGGCCTGGCCCATTCTCTACAAATGGAGAGAGGATGAGAAAAGGAGTTTCTGGGGGTCCAAGTAGCCCAGGAAGGGTTTGCACAGAGCTGGGCATGCAGAAAGGTCTCAAACATGGGTGTGCAGTTACTGACCACTCTGCACACCAACACTGACACAGCTGTGTGGAGTTTGCAAAGTGCCAGTCTGCCTCGGCCTGGGGGGTTTGCACACGCAGCCCCCTCTCTTCTTCCCTCCCTGCTGGTTCCTCTCAGCCCTTCCAGTCTAGCACCATCTCTTCCGGGATGTCTTCCTTGACCCTGAGCATGGTTCAGGTGTCACACTGTCCTAGTTCTGGGCTCACCACCTGCTGCTGCCTGCCATTTCACACTCTGCTCTACACTCTGCTAAACTTCTAAACTTCAAACTCCATGAAAGCAGAGCCTGTCTTACCTCTGTGGCCCCAGAGAACCCTAGCTCAGAGCTTGGCCCTCAATAAGTGTTTGGAAAATGCCTCTTGAGCAAAGGCAAGAGGGAAGGAACAGTTAGTTGCTCATCACTCAGGGCTCTCAGGACCACCACCAGTGCCTCCTCTGCTCTGGGATCCCTAGGGATTCTTCTACCACCGCACACGTCACAGTTGTAGTCTTTGTTGGCATATGTGCCTGTGAATTTCACATATATGCATTCATATACATTTTTTTTTTGCTTACAGGCTTGCAGCTGCTCCTTCTCTTACTGTGGGAACAGAGGCTACCCAGGGCCAGTTCTGCTTGCAGGACAGCAGAAGTACTAGGGAGATGAAATGATGGCTCTGAAGGCCTCTCTCTCACTGTAGCTGCCCTGTTAACTTCTTTTCACACACCATGGGAAGGACAGGGAGAGATGAATAACTGTGAGTCAGCAGGACAATTGACACAATAGCTTGTCACTGAAGATCACAGCAAACACGATGTACGCTGTGTCTACTACAACTCAGGCACCAATATCAACTCATTTATTCTTCATACCAACCTTAGAGAGGGAAAGTACTATTATTGGAACTGAGGCCAGAAGAGGTTAAGCAATTTATTAAAGTTAACCTGCTAACGAGTGGTAGAGTGGGTTGAAAGCTGTGATGTGTGTGGTGGTAGAAGGATTCCCAGGGGACCCAAGAGCAGAGGAGGCACTTGCACAGCTCATGCCCCTGGAGGTAGGGGCTGTCTCCTATATCCTGCACGCAGTGCATTGCCTGGTGTAGACTGGCCACTTTGTCAATGCTTGTTGGCAGAATGAGAGGCAGGAAATATTTATTAATCATTTATTACATGCCAGATGCTGTTGTCTGCTTCTTAAAATATTATCTGATACAATCCTCAGAGCAAACTTGGGGAGTTGATATCCACCACCCCATCCCACAGAGGAGAACTTCAAGGTAGCCCCACACAGCCAGTAAGGGCAGAACCAGCTCAGAAATTAGGTATTTGCTTCTGCATTAGTTAGGCCATGCTGGATGGACAGGGTCCAATCTTCATTCTTTCCCACTGTCTCTGGGAGGTAGGGGTGTGTGTGTGTGTTAGACAGATTATCCTCTCCTCACACACACACTCCCCAAGAAGAAGACAGAAGAAGAGACAGAGAGAAAGAGGTGGAGAGAGATCAGGCAGGGGACGGGGTGGGGGCAAGACAGGATGGGGAAACTCAAGAGAATTGCTGCTTTAAGCCACAAAAGCACTCAAGAGCTCGAGGCGTCCAGCAGATGGCAGGATGTGGCCGAAGATTCTCTGCAGCGGCAGAGAATTAAGGCAGAACTGCGTGGTTTGGTGCCCTGACCCTGCAGGAGCGTGTCAAGTCCGCGCTTGCTGCACTCCCACCGCATGGGCCTCGGACGCATGTGTAGCCTCCCGGTGCTTGGACGTCCGCCCAGTCTGCCCAGCTCCCGCCGCGGGAGCAGCCCGGGGACCCAGATGAGAACCTCGCCCCTAAAGCCAACACGGGTGAGGCACAGTTTGGGGGTATTACAAGGCCCACGCCCGGCCATTCCCAGGGAGAACGATTTTGAGCCAACCACTGCTCTCTTGGGCCTCAGTTTCTCCAAGTACAACGAAGGGGTCAGATTAGGCCCTAAAGGGTTGACTTTCATTCATTAAACATGTAGTTCATGAAAGTATTTCAAATTGTATACAAAACCAGCACATTATATCCCATAATTACATTAACATGCACAGCTAAGATTTAATTAAAAAGTAAAATAAAATAAACGGACGGCGCCTGTGGCTCAAAGGAGGAGGGCGCCGGCCCCATATACTGGAGGTGGTGGGTTCAAACCCAGCCCCGGCCAATAAATAAATAAATAAATGTGTAGAAAAACACCCAGAGGGAAGGCGTCTGTAGGAGAAACAGCAGAAACGCCGGTGCCCGCCCCCAGTCCCAACAGACAAATAAGGCCAACTAAGGGGGCTCCTGCCCCTCTGGGCCTCAGTCTGCCGCTCTCTGAAATGGGGCCGGATGATTTCCAGCCGTTGGGTGGTGTGTGGCGGGCGCTGCTCAGCGGGCGCTTCAGGTGACACAAAGCAGGGGCTCGCACCCCCATCATTGCCTGGGGCGGTCCTGGGCCAGCTACGTAGAGGTCGCGGCTCCTCCAGGCGGGTCCCCGGCTCTGTGCTGGACGTCCGGCCCAGAGCTGGCCCTCACGCCCCCGCCCGGCCGCGCCCCCTCCGTGCGGCCCGCGCGCGTCCCCTCCTCTCCTCCCGCCTCCTCAGGCTCCCGCCCCCCGGCGCCCGCCCTCTGCAGCCGGCGAGGCGCGCGGAGCTCGGGGTTCCCGGGCGGGCACGGCTGGAGGCGCGGCGGCCGGGCGAGCGCAGCCCCGGGGACGCCGTCCCCGCCCCGCTCCGCGCGGCTACGACCCGAGCTGGGCGCGCTCCCCGCACCCGCACCCACGCCCGGGCCCGCGGCGGGGCACGGAGCGGAATATGGGCGGGAACCACTCCCACAAGCTCCCCGCGTTGGACGAGAATGAGGAAGGTAAGGGACCCGGCCGGGCATCCCCGCCCTCGCCGCGCGCTGCCCTGTGGCGCCCGCTGCCGCGCGGCCGAGCCTTGGCGGGGACTCTGCCGGGCAACTGCCCAGTAGCCAGTGCCCTTTAGGGGCCGGGCGGCGCCAAGCGCAGGGCCTGGGCGGCGGATTCTGAGAGAGCTGACCTGAAGCCGGCGCTCGGATTGTGAACGAGGAGTGAGGATGTGGCCCGGGTGGGCGGATTGCTCCCCGCGTGTGCATGTGCATGTGTGCGTGCGTGTGTGTGCATGTGCGCGTGCATGTGTGGGCGTGTACGTGTGTGCGCGCGTGCGCGTGTGTGTGCATGTGCGTGTATATGTCCACGACGCACGGGGGGCTCTTGCAAGGCAGGTTGGCTGTAGCTCTCTTTGTTCGCCCAGGACTCCGGCCAAGGGAAACTTTTCATGGCTAAACTTCGGGGCTCCGAGGACCGCCGACGGCCATGGCAGCCTCCCTCAGAGCAGTGGTGTAGACTGTCCAGCCTCATCTGAGCTCCAGGGCTGAGGGTCCCTGCTGCTCTGTGTGTCCGTGGGCAATTTTCTTCAAATTAATATGAGGGCACAATACTGAGGTTTCATTGTTCTCACTTCCAGGGTAAAGTTCCATTTGTAGAAGAGCCCCTCACCCAGGGGCCTGTTACACACCCTCACAACGGGCACATTACCTCCGAACTGGGCTACTT